>JAUMHN010421718.1:0-35205 GCA_032360265.1 Heliamphora ciliata
AATGTAATAATTAAGATAAATGAATGAAGTTTTAGATGTATAATGAATAGTTATGGTGCATGTATGTCTCCTAATCTGGTGGACTTCTTGATGTTCGGCCATTCAGGTTCGATTTTGGTAGCTGCGGTTTGGCTGTTGATGGTAGTCCGCCGCCTATATGCTTGGTTGCAGTCTACTGCCTTCTAAAGGATGGCCTTTTAGTGCCCCAATTTTGTCTGGGAAATTGGCTTTAGTCCAACTTCCTCTGCACAGGTTTTTGTCCTCATTTCCAGCCTGGGTTCTATTCTGCAGTAGGCCGGCTTTGCGGCTGTTTGTGTTTACTGTTTTGCTGTGGTTTCTCCCTTCTTGTTGTGGTTGTTTCCTTATTGCTGCGGTTTGCTACTGCATTTTGGTGCTGGCTTGTTGCTGCGGTTTGCTGCTGCGGTTTGTTGGTGTTGTTCTGCGGTTTGTTGGTGCTACTGGTTTTTTTTGGTGGTGTTGGTTTTTTTTGGTGCTGCGGCTTGTTGCTGCATTTTGGTGCTGGTTTGTTGCTACAGTTTCCTGCTGCAGTTTGTTGGTGCTGCGGTTTGTTGCTGCTGGTTTGTTGCTGCGGCTTGTGGTGTTTCTCCTGGGCTTTTAGGGGCTAGCTTTAGGTCTTTTAGTTTTTTAAATCTGTTGGAATGAATATGGTTTGGTCCTGGTTGGCTATTGTGGTCTTAGCTGGGTGAATGCTTCGATTTTTTGGGGTTGGAGAATTCTGATTGGTTGATGCGATTTTTTGTTGTTTGATTGGTTATGGCTAAGCCTAAAGCCTATTTTTGGTTGCTTTTGGCTTTTAAGTTGTTTTTTCCCCTTTTGTTATCTTGGTAATTGATGTAAATGCCTGAGATATGCTCCTTGAAAACATGTAAGTTTTTCTTTTTTTATATTACAATTAATTACCCAAAAAAAAAATCTTGTGGAATTTCACTTGGAGAATGTGTACATGTACTGAAATGGAGATGGTAGCTGGTAAGTAGTTTTGACTGTGAATTGTGTGTTGGAATTCAGGCGGTGCCTGAGTATAAAAATGTTGTTTGGATTCAACAGTTTTACATGAAAAATTTGGGATAGTCCAAAAAACAGTGAAAATTTTGCTAAAATTTTTAAAAAATTATACTTGGAACATTTGAGATAGAGTTTGAGAAGCGATAATTTTTAAAATAATTTGGACTCAGTATGATTTCTTTAAAGGAGGTTCCAAGTGTGGATTAAACTATAAGAAAAAGGTTTTCTTATCGATTGGCTTAGATTATTAGGTTGTTAAGTGTGTTCACATGCCTTGGAGTCGGGGGCGTGACAAAGAGGAGAAGTGGGTTTACACAGCAAGAGGAACCAATCGAAGCCATCAAGGAGAAGAATCCAAAGATGACCAAAACCCTAGGAAGGGAAATTGGGCACAATTTCAAGGCTTGAAACTTCAAGAGGTAGGATTTCACGCACCAGCCTCCGGGTCACGTGAAACACCCACAAGCAACTAAACATAACACCCAATTCGAGAATACACTCTCAATATAAATATACATGCATTGTATATAATCGCCAAACGGCTTACATTACACAGTCCCAACACCGGAAAAACATATTACAACATATATTCAAAACGAGCAAAAAGGAAGACTACAGATCTTCTGCCTCTTCAGCCACCCTAGATCAACCTACGTGATCGATACCTAAAAAAAACATTTCAAATCCCACATCGTGAGCCAAAACTCAGCAGATACTAGACAGCACATGCAATATAAACTAAACATGCTAGGAAAACGAGGTGCAATTTTAGACTCTCTTTCAAGCCATTAAAATAATTTTCTCATGCGAACGAAAAAGCGAGGATAAGAACCATCTTTTGACTCACTCACAAGAGTCTTAAAAATAGTTTGAAAATAGTTTTTAGATCGCGATTCACACGAGTCTTAAAAATAATTTGAAATTGGTTTTATCCGTCCTACAATGTAGTTCTTGCAATCCATGTAACACCTGTATCCTTAGGATCACATTTCCATCCTTCAGATTCACACCCACGCGCATCTTCAGGATCACATTTTCATCATTCGGACACTCACACACATGTGTTTAGGATCACATTTCTATTCTTCAGACTCAACACGGACGTCCTTAGGATCACATTTCCATCCTTTAGACTCAATGCATAACTAAACTAGGGTTTTAATGCATAACTCCACGTACTATCACTACGTTTCGCAACCCACGTCACATGTTACACACGCGACACACATAACATTTGCAACCCATTCAACATGCACCACATGCATCCGTTCCTCATATCCCACATATATATGCCTATAAAACCTCTGAGTTTTAAAGTATAAAACCACATTATACGTAACGATACTAAAATCATGTAATCCATCCACATAATTCGTACATAAATAAACTAGAGTTATAAATGTACATAACCTGTTATAAACGCACATATCCACGTAACCTCACGTCATGACACCACCCCGTCAAACGACCTGACATCCACTCACATGGATAACCAACAATCCATAAAACTGAGCCTAACCCGAAGGCCAACGCTAAACCCCTCAAACTATGAGGTTACAAAACACCACATTTCCTCCAAAGGTGCCATGAGCCCAAACACGCTCCATACCCAACCACGACGCACACAACCATGCCCCAACAACCCACATCTAGCCATGCACGTCACCCCCAATGATGGCACCTAAACAAACACCCGAAGCCACGACACGACTTCCGAAGCCACCACACAACCAACTAAACCCCGAAAAAAATCCAACATTATTTCAATCAATTAATCCCATAACTAATCAATTGAATATCATTGGAACCTAATCGAAAACCAAGAAACCAACCATCAAACAACCACACAAAATAGCCTAGGTCCAATCGACAGGACCCCCCCTCCAGGTGACCCAAACAACACACTGGAATCTCGCCAAAAAATGCCCAAAAACCACTGTCCAGTTAATGACCCCACGGTCCAGTCGATCGAACCTCAAAAACCAAGATCCAGTCGACTGAACCTCACTATCCAGTCGACTGAACCGAGGCGAGAACAATTTTTTAACACTATTTCATCCTTCAAAACCTCGATCCGATGCCTCCAAACTCTCATTCAACACCCTCGGACATACCCACGCTCAAGCCTCACATCAAACCCTCAAAATAAACACCCAAAACATGATTTCATCCAACCGAAATTGACGAAAAATGGTTTTTAAACCCAAAACCCGACTTTTAAACAAAATCAGATTTCATACAATTTAACCGGTAAAAACACACATGATTACATGTAACACCCTTATAAGACATGAGAGTCTAGAATCCTACCTCGGTGAGTTAAAAACTCGACATTTCAAATCACGTGCAAAATCGAGCTTCGTCGGCATAAAATTTCGTTCGGATGGATGCGTAAACCACGATGCCAATAACAAGGAGCGGCTGTTGGATCGTCAAAAATCGAGCCCCGGGCCCCCGAGAAGTTAGAGAGAAGGCAGAGAGAAAATGGAGAAAATTTGGTGGAGAAGTTTTGAAAATATCTTTTGAAAATATCTAACTCTAGATATTTATAGGTCTCCAAAATATCTTTTTAAAAAAAAAATAAATTAAAATCGCACCGCAATTTCCAACGACCCCAGGAACCTACCCCGCATGCTATCTAAGCCCGATCATGCATCTAAAAAGCATTTAAACATGCTAAAGCAAAAACGCTGTTCCGAAGCCTGGGGACATTGGCAAACCCCCCTCCTTTGAGCAACTGGTTGAATCCACTCAACCGTGTTTTGAGCAGGTGGCAGCCCCTTCTCCTCCCATTATTGAGAGTGAAATTACAAATATGGTACGTCGGTCTCCTCTAACTCGTAGTAAATCTGCCCTAGATACGAAACCGATCTCAGTTGTGGGGCAAGGTACTGAAGCCGAGCCTCTCACCCCGTTGGATGACCTAGAGTAAGTGCCGACCTCGTCTTCTCCAAAAGGTTCAGGGCCAAGGAGGGTGAACAGTAGCAAGAAGAAAATGAAAAGCTTACTTACCTAACTCTTTTTATGTCTATTACTTCTTGGAATATCCGGGGTTTGAACAGTGTTTTTAAACAAAATGAATTGAAATTTTTTGTTAGGTCTTCCCAAGTTAAATTGGTTGCTTTAAATGAAACTAGGATTAAAAATGATAAGGCTGGTTTGATTTTTGAAAAAACCGTTCCTTCCTGGAATTTTGTAAATAACTACGATTTTGATATTTTGGGGCGCATTTGGGTTTGTGGGACCTTATTTTTGTTAATTTTCAAGCAACTGATTTTGGGGACCATTGGATTCATGGGAAGGCCACTTTTTTGGAAGATAAAACTTCTTTTTGGATTACTTTTGTGTATGGGCTTAATACTCATGTGGAGAGAGTTAGTCTTTCGCATAAACTTGTCTCCCTTGCTCCCGGCCTGACTAATTCTCCTTGGTTGGTTTTGGGGGATTTTAATGCTATTCGCCACCCTAATGAGTGTGTTGGGGGGTGCGGGAAATGGCCTGCACATATGAATGACTTTAATAAATGTTTTGTATGGGGCTGAGTTAGATGACCTTAGGTATAGTGGGATCCAGTTTACTTGGTCTAATAACCAGCAGGGGGATAATTTTATCAAATCTAAGATCGATCGTGCTCTTGTTAATGAAGCGTGGATTATCTCTTTGTTATAGTCTAGTGCCTTCTTGGTCCTCCTAGTATGTCAGACCATGCTAGAATTGATATCCTGATTGATTTTGGTAGAATTAAGTCTAGAAAGTCGTTCAAGTATTTTGATTTCTGGGCTAAGAGCCCTAAATTTACCCCCTGGTGAAGGATGTTTGGTGCACCTCTGTTGTTGGGTCAGACATGTATATGGCTTGTCAAAAGTTAAGGTTGTTGAAAGTATAGCTTAAAAAGTTGAATAAGGACTCGTATAGTGATATCTCTAATCATGTGGCTAACCAGGGGGCTATCCTTAAGGACCTCCAGCTTAGGCATGACATGACCCCTAGTGATTCTGCCATGTTTGATATGGAGAGGGAGGCTTATAAATCCTTTGTTGAACTTGTCCTGGCTGAGGAAAGTTTTTTGAAACAAAAATCCATGATCCAATGGCTTAATTTAGGGGATCAGAATTCCAAGTTCTTTTTCAAGTTTGTTAACTTCCAACGTAATAGGTCTCGTATTACTTCTGTTACGGGTGAGATTGGGGTGGTTCGTACCGAGAAGCACCATATTTCTGATCACATTGTTGGCTACTACCAGAGACTTCTTGGTACTGACTCTAGTAGTGATAGGATCGAGACTAGTGATTTGGAGGGGTTTATAACTAAGCGGTTGTCCCCTCAGAGTGTTACTAGAATGATGAGAGATGTCTCTGAGGAAGAGATTCGTGCTACCATGTGGTCCCTAAAAGCGAATAAAGCTCTTGGTCTGGATGGTTTCTCGGCTGGCTTTTTTAAAGATGCGTGGGATGTGGTGGGTCATGATGTTACTAAGGCGATTAAAAGTTTCTTTGATTCTGGCCATATCCTTCGGGAAATTAACACTACCCTTATTGCGTTGATTCCTAAAGTCCCTAACCCCTCATCCATTAAGGAGTATAGGCCTTTTTCCTACTGTAATACTATTTATAAATGCATTTCTAAAATCATTGCTAATAGGATAAAGAACTCCTTGGTTGAGATCATCTCTCCTGCTCAATCAGCTTTTGTTAAGGGGCGGCGAATTGTGGATAATATTTTCCTTTCCCAGGAGCTCCTGAGAGACTATCACAAGCAAACCATGGTCTTAGGTGTGCTCTTAAAGTTGACATTATGAATGCCTATGATAATGTGCGTTGGGATTTTATGGTTGGGGTTCTTAGATGCATGGGGTTCCCGGAGAGAATGGTCAATTGGATGAAGGAATGTATTACGTCTCCTAGTTTTTCTGTTTGTATTAATGGTGAGCTTAATGGTTTCTTTCGGGGGCAAAAGGGGCTTCGGCAAGGGGACCCCCTATCCCCTTATCTTTTCGTGATGGCAATAGAGGTTCTGGCTAGGATGTTTGTTAAGCATACGCAGGAGGTTCCTTTTAATTATCATTGGCGTTGTGGTAAGAATAAGATTGTTCATCTGTGCTTTGCTGATGACCTTATGATCTTCTCAAAAGCAGATGTTAAATCTGTGAGAGTTATTCGCCAGGTTCTGGATGATTTCCAGAGGCTGTCTAGCCTCTCCCCAAGCCCTCAAAAAAGTGACATTTACTTCTCAGGGGTTGACAGTGACAAGTCTACTTGGTGGCATGGTTTTGGTCCTCTTAGTAAGCTGGCTTTTTCTTCTTATCCATGTGGGTTGTGCATGGAATATGCTTTGTTAGATAGCTTCCCCCGCTGTCAAGCGGGGGTAAAGTGTGTCATGTTATTGATGTTGTTAGGTTTGTTTATTTGTGTTTTATTGGTAGGAGGTTTCCTCTTAAATGTTAGTTGATGTAATCACCTGGGGTATCCTCCTTGGAAACATGTACATTTTTTATTTTTCTTTTGTGTTACACTTAATTACCCAAAAAGAAAGCAGGAGATTTTGGATGTTCTTGGTTTTTGTGAGGGTTCTCTTCCCATTAGGTACCTAGGGGTTCCCCTTATCTCTACCAAGCTTGCATGTCGTGATTATAAGCCTCTCATTGACAGGATCGCTAGTAGGATTAAGGTGTGGACGAGTAAATTTCTTTCTTATGCTGGCAGAATCTAATTGATTAGCTCTATTCTATTCTCCATGCAGGTTTACTGGTCCTCTTTGTTTATTTTGCCTAAGAAAGTGTTTCGTGAGGTTGCGAGTTTGCTTAGGGCCTTTTTGTGGTGTGGTCCTGAGATGAAGTCCTCGGGCGCCAAAGTTGCCTGAGAGGAGGTGTGTGTCCCTCGGAAAGAGGGTGGTCTTGGGATTAAATCCTTGGTTATATGGAATAAAGCTGCGGTTGCTAAGCATATTTGGTTCCTGTTAATTGGCGGTGATGTATCACTGTAGTGTGTAGATTAAATCCAATATTCTTTGTGGTAACTCCTTTTGGGCAGTCAAGATCCCGCAATTGGCCTCTTGGAGTTGGAGGAAACTACTCCAGCTTAGACTAATGGTCAAGCGCTTCATTCAATATGAGATTGGTAATGGCGATAATACGTTTCTGTGGCTGGACCCTTGGCACCCTTGGGGCTCTTTGGTTGAGGCTAAGGGGCAGCAGATTGTGTATGATTCCGGGTTTGATCTATTTGCTAACGTTATCCAGGTTGTGGATGGCAACCAATAAAAGTGGCCTTCTGCTGTTATTATAGATCTTTTGGAGATGCAGAGGGAGGTCCACTTCCTCTCGAATGCTGGGCAATGTGATCGTATTAAGTGGTCCCTTAATGGTAACAAATGCACTATTGGATCTCTCTGGGAGGAGATTAGCGTCCTTAAGCCAGTACCGCTATGGAGTAAGTTGGTGTGATTTAAACATCATATTCCTAGAGTCAGCTTTATCATGTGGGTTACTGTGAGGGGTCGCTTTAGTACAGGGGACCGGGTTAAGATGTTTGGGCTTGAGTGTGATGCTAGTTGTTATTTTTACCCTGGTGCAGTCGAGTCACATGATCATCTTTTCTTTGCTTGTCCCTTTGCATGTCCTTTTTTGCTTGTCCCTTTGCTAAGGCTATCTGGACTGGAGTCTTCGCCAAGTGTAGGATCAGTTGAACTGAGGGTTCTTGGATGGCTTGGAAGGATTCTTTTGCTATAAGGTGGTTGGTAAATCCCTGAGTGCTAGTGTTAAGAGATTGGCGCTTTCCATCTCGGTTTATTGTATTTAAAAGGAGCGTAATCTTAGAATGTTTCAGGGCAAGAAGAAGGGTTGGGAAGGTGTGCTTAAGGATATCTCTACGATGATAAGAGAGAGGCTCTCCTCCTTGAGGAGAGTGCCTGCCTCTCAGACTACTATGGAGATTCAGGGTGAATGGAGTTTGGTGATGGACATTTTTCAGTAATGTTTTTATTAATTGTTTGCTTATTGTTACAGCCTGGAGGTTATACATGGATGTTTTGAGAGTTTTGCCCCTTCCTCCTCCTTGGAGGGCTGAGTGTTTCTCTTATATTGAGCGAGTGTTATTGAGGTCTCTAATCTTTATTCCCTACAAGTTTGTTTGTTGTGCAGGTCTCCATGGAAGTTATAGGAGCTGTGAGTTTTTGGATTTTTTGTTTAGAGAGTTAGTGTTCCTCCTATATTGAGTGAGTGATTTGAGTTTTTGCTAACTATTATGAATTGCGTTTGCTTCTTGTGTAGTGGTTTTGGGAAGCAGCGGCTATGAGTTTTGCTTCTATCTCCTTTGTTGGAGTGTAGAGAGATACACCTATGTGGAGTGTGTGAGGTCCTTGGGTGTGTGTGTTTCACTTTTATTGGTTTTCTCATTGGTTATCTATGCATCTCAGGTCCTGTGCTTTTACCTATCCGAAACGGAAGAAGTCCCGTTGGTGAAGTGGCTTTCTTTGGCTCCTCTTCTCGTGGATATCTCCTATTTTGTTTCCTAGCTATGAGGCGTGTTCATAGCCTTTTCCCTTGTACATATGGTTATGTATCTATTGTGTTTTTCTCCTCGCTATGGGGGCTGTCCATAGCTTCTATTTTTTTCTTTTTGTTGCTTTCATTTTGGATGGTCCTGTTTATGGTGGCTTCTCTTTTCGTAGATATCTCCTGTTTTTTGTTTCCTATCTATGAGGGGTGCTCATAGGCTTTTCCTTTGTACATAGGGTATGTGTTTTTGCTTTGTTCTCCTAGCTATGGGGGGCTGTCCATAGCATGTGCTATGTGGGGTTTTGCTTGGCTGTTCCTATTTGTGGGTGGATGTGGGCTTTGCCTTGTTTTGCTTGCTGTTTAGGGCTGTTCCTAGCTTTGTGGGCTTGCTATTTGGAGGCTGTCCTTTACTTTTTTATGTGGTGGCTTGTTTTTATGTGGGACAGTTTGCTCCTTCCCTTGGTTTCAATCATCCCAGCAGTCTGTTTTAGCTCTGGTTTGATGCGGTTTTTTATGGATGGCTAGCTAGTTCTTTTCGGCTAGGGCTGGTTAGTTTCTTACTGGTTTTGGCTGTTGTTAGTGCGGTTTTTTGGAGGTTGGCTGGACAATCTTGCTGTGGGTTTTGGTTGGCTAGACAGTTCTTGCCTTCCGGTTCTATAGCTGTTTGGTTCTTTGTTTTACTGTGTGTGTGATAGGCTTAGCTTCCTCCCCTTTACTTTTAGTTATGGGGGCGGCAACATTCGCCTCTCTCCTGGCAATTTTCAGTTTATGGGTTGCTTTTTTTTCTGTACGGTTAAGGCTAAGCCGAAAGCCTTTTTTTTTATGCTTTTGGTTTTGTTGTTTGGTGGGGTCTTGTAAGGCTTGGGGTATGCCCCTTGTATTTGTGTTCTTTTTTCCTTTTATGCTACATTTTATTACCCAAAAAAAAACAAAAATGCTAAACGCATGTCGAAAAACGCTGAAAAAGAAAATGGGTCAGGGTCTCACATAGGATTCTGACTGATATCAGTGGTTTTCTTTGACTTGTGTTGATTTTAGCTATTGATTCTATAGAACCCTAACGAGTTAAGTGATCAAGCAAACATTTAACTAATTGGTGAGTTGTTGGGTTAAATTTTATAGTAAATGTTAGACCTATTGAGATTGGAACATAGAAGTGATATCTATGGTGGGGTTATTAATAATTAGTGGGTTAGAGGGTTGGAGCCATGGTTTAACTTAAGATCGGGGTAATTTGGTAAAAAAATCTAGTTAACTACCGGGTATAATTGAATTAATGGATGACTATTGAATAAGAAGTTAGAATATGGGACATGTGATGAGAAGTTTCAACTATATAGTTGGTTAATTGATGAATTGAAGATAAAGTTCAAGTTTAATTGGCAAGATTTGAGACTTAATGAGTATTTATCTTCAGTTAAATAATTGGCTTTTATTGAATCCATAGAGAAGGGACAAAATTGGGGAATATTATAAGTTTAAGTTAATGGAGATTGGCGAACTAACTTTAGAGTCAATGGCAAGATTTGAGTGGTTTACAAAAAAAAAAAAATCCTAATGTGATCTTGAAGTGCTTGATACAATTTCATATTAATTCGAAGAGAGTGACAAAATGGGGGCTATTCGAAAGAAAGGTTAGAATTTCATAAGGGATTGTCTATAAATTTAAAGCTAGACTCATGGCTTAATATCTCAATTGGCGGGTTCCTAACAATTAAATGTGGCGAGTAACATTTGGGTTGAAGATTAGTCATATTGGGATTAAACTATGAGTTGAGTATATGAAATTGGGGGGAGTTAAATTAATTAATTGGATTGTGGAAAACATGGATGTGAGAAACTTATAATTATGATGTTGTGTAAGTTAGTTTTCCTTTAAAGAAACTTAAAATGGATTTACAATTTGGAGTGATGGGAAAATGAGTTGAAAATACTCTAAAGAAAAACAATCTAATAATGGGAGCCATTTGAATCGGTGTCTTTGGGTCAATGTATAACTTGAGTATACATGCTTCGGTTATGATATCTTGGTGGATTATTGGACCATAGAGGGTATTGGATTTATGATGAGCAAACAAAAAGGAGTGAGTTCTTAAGTTTAATTTGTTTTTTTTGGATAATTAACTGTAACATAAAAGAAAAGAAAAGATACAAACTGACAAGGGGCAAACCCCAGACCTTACAAGCACTACCCAAAAACATGCCAAAAGCAACAAAAAAGAGGCTTTCGGCTAAGCCACAACCAAAATAAAAACTACCATAGGCAAGGAGGAACCACAATTGCCGCCCCATAATTTGAAAGAAAATAAAGGGGAAAGAAATTAGGCAGAAACTTACATAACAGAAAAGCCTAGACAATTAAACAGTGAGGCACAAAACCAGCTTCAGCACCAATCAACAGAACCCAGCTAACCATTGCAGCCGAGGACCGCTACAAGGAAACAAACCAATTGCTGGCCACAATCAATACCCAAACCATGACCAGGTTTTAAAAGCAGGGGAATACATCCAGGGATAAAGGCCATTGAAGGAAGGGAAGCATTGCCATCAAAGGGAAGGCAAAAAACCGCCTCACCAAAGTAACGCAGTAACCACCTGAATTGGGCCACTCCAGAGACCAAAACAGAATAAGAAAATACAAGCAAGACCCAACAACACACCCACCCACACACGCACACAGTCCCTTACAAGGCCGTAAGGGGAAGGCTAAAACAAAGATTCCAAAAGCTAATATGGTAGCATAGCTCAGTGGCCCGAGCAGCTCAATGCCCCACATGTCCCCAGGGTTCGAACCTTGGGGTTCTCATCCCCCTTCCCCAACTTAACTACCCAAAAAAAAAGATTCCAAAAGAAAATAGAAGAAAAGCAGCAATACGGCAACTGGAGAGAAGGAAACCACGAAACAGGAAACCAACTGCTATGAACATCCCTCAAAACTAGGCAACAAAATATAGACAACCAGGGACATGTACAAATTACAGATCAGGAAAACAAAGAATCGGTAGCGATTATAGATCTTAAACTGGTAGAAACAGCTGGCTTCGACCTCCTGGAATAGACTAGGGTCCGGGACCAGAAAGCAAAATCAGGAACGGCTACTGCAAGTCATCTTGCTATTAATCGAGATTTTTTCCGACGAGGGGCAATCCACATACTAGACCTAGACAAAAGTAAGCAATAAGTGAAAACTAGGCAGCCATTCAACCACCTAGACAACCAAAGAGAAACCAATTAAAAGAAACTCCGCTCTCCAAGAAATGGGGAGTAAAACTCGCATAGTGTATAACTCAATCTCCAAAGAAAGAGGGACAAATCTCAACCAAGAAACAACTTCATCACAATAAGAGGCTGCACAAGAGATGAAAGCAGTGTACTACTGTTAGTAAAAAATTGCCAGGCTCTCGAAGACAACTCTCAAAAGGGAAGGGTCTAAACTCAGAAGTCAGCCCTCCAAGGAAAAAGAAGCAAAACTCACAAAATATTTCCAACACTGGAGGTGCTGCACAAGGAAGAAAACACAATAATATAACAAAATTAGATCACAAAACTTAATATGCCCAAGGAGCCGAGACAAGGCACCGAGCTTAAGTTTAATTTTAATTTTGTCAAATTAGGGTAATGAAGTTAACTTATAATCTAATTGGAAAACTTGGAGGGTTTGCTAATTATTTGGTTAGTTCATGGTTTATAGGTTTGGGGCTTTGTGCATAAAGTGGTTGTATTTGATGATGAAGAGAAATTGTGTGACGGTTGTAAGTGTAATGAGATAACCTAAGGTGAAAATTAAACTCCTAGTTTAACTAATGGAATAAATTTGTTAAATTGACTTAGTTTTATGAACTTGATAGATAATAAATGGAGATCGTACATGAGTTTTAAATTTGTGAAGCTAAACTCATTGAAATTGAGTTCTATGGTGAAAATTGGAATACTCAAAAGATGATCGACATCATGTGATCAAATCAATGTATTATAACTTGTTTTCTTGAAAATTGTAAATTGAATCTATGATTTAAGTAAGAAATTTTGAATGACTATGGAAGTTATAATTCATTTTGGTTTTAATTTGTTCAACAAATAAGTTTAAATCTTGTGGTTTAATGAATGTTGAGTTGATGAACATACGTTATAAAGGAAATGATATAAAACTTGATCCGGGGCTAATAATATAGAATTGAGGTCGTGGAACATATTGAAACCAAAAGTTTATGATTGAATAGATAACATTTGAAATTAATTGATGAAAAGAAAATCACAGTGGATTCATATTTGAGATTTTACCTGTTAAGTTAAACATAAAAATCACATAAGGGATTGATGTGTGAACAGTTATATGGATATGTGTGAAAATTGTGATTGATGATGACACAATGATATGATTGTGAAATTGAAATGGGGAGATGGACTCCCGGTTGGTAGTGAATATTGATATGATTAATCAAATATTGAACCAAGGATGATTGATGTGAATGTGATAAGTTGGGCTTGACTAGCTCTGCGATGAAAGACCGAAAACTTTCTCAAGTTAGGTACCGTGTTCCCTTGGGTTGGCCCCCGTAAAATGAACGTGATTATGTCGTGGTGAGTTATAGAGCTATCTATTATCTAATGGCTTCGCGTAGCCTATTGGGGGAATAGGGAGGGGTTTCTATAAGATGCACTCGACGTCGGATTGTAGTGGTGAGTTATAGAGCTATCTATTACCCAATGGCTTCACGTAGTAGCCTATTGGGGGAATAGGAAGGGATTTCTATAAGTTGCACCCTACGTCGGTTCAATATGGGAATAATGGAATGAAATTGAAATGTGAATAATACAAGGATGAATTGAAAAGAGAAATAACGAAAGACGAATGTGACTAATGAAAAAAAAATAGCAAGAATAGAAATGAAAATTTAATAGATAAATTAAGACGCTGAAGCTAGTTTAATGAATTATAACATTGGAATAATTAATAGACGAACTAAGTGGATGAGTTAAGTAAATTTGAAGTCAAGAAATCTAAATGAATTTAAATTATCTTTGAAGTTTATGTAAACTGGATGTGTATGTGAATTGAAAAAGTAAATAAAATGAATAAATGAAACTGATTGCATAATATCTTGCTCATCCACACCTCACAAGTCATGCATTGCACTTATTTTAGTCTTATCCTACAAGCTTCGGCTTAGGTTGTATGTATTCAACCTTTTATAGGTTTTGATAAAAGAAGAGTAAGTAAAGCTTGGGATCTTGAAGAATACATTGGAAGAAAGGAACAAATTTTAGTGTGGTGGCCAGCTCATGTGGTCTGAGCTGCAATTGCCCCATACACCCCCAGGGTTCGAACCCTGGGGTCTCCATCCCCCCTTCCCCACTTAACTAACCAAAAAAAAGGTGCAAATTTTATTATTTTGATTTATAGATGTAATTATATATATCTGTTCAAATCTCATGTGTTTGTTTCAAAGTGTTGTATGGGAAACTTCATGTAAACAATTAGATTGTATTGGATGAATGCATTTAATATATGAAGGCAGAGAGATACATGTATGATTTAATGTTCATGGAAATGGATGCAATTATTTTTTTGGTTTCTAGTGGGTTGTCTGGTTCCTAGTTTGGTTAGGTTGGCCTTATTTCCTCCCTCATTATTTTTCTAAATTATGGGGCGGCAATTATGGTCTCTTTATACTGTTTTTGGTTGGTTTGTTGTCCGATTGTGGCTTATCCGAAAGCCTTTTTAATGCTTTTGATTTTGTTCTTGGTGGTGCTTGTAAGGCCTGGGGTATGCCCCTTGTATTTTTGTTCCTTTTCTTTTTTTTATGTTATAGTTAATTACCCAAAAAAAAAATGGATGCAATAGTAATGGAATGAGGCTTGTTAGTCATTATATAATTAAATCCTATATAGCTGGCAAATAGTTTTACTGGTGGTTGGATATGGAGATCTAGGCGGTGCCTGAGTATATCTATTGTGAATTGAGTTTGATAGGTTTACAAGAGAATTTGAGATAGCATGAAAAAAGAGGAAACTCTGTCGAAATTTTTAAGAATTAGACTTAGTTAATTTTGGAATTTGGGATAAGTGAAAACTTATAAGAAATTAAGTTCAAGAGAATATTATTAAAGAAATTTCGGTTAAAGGAATAGGAATTATCAAGTGGGTATCACGCGCCTCAGAGTTGGGGGTGTGACACTCGTAATTACCCCGTTACGATTATTAGCATGCGAAGTTTATTTATACAACCCTCCCAATGAACACGTTCACAATAGTTAAAATCATGCAAAATTTGATAATCAACCCGCAATACAAATTATGCTTTAACAAAAAATGACAACTTAACATGCGATCATCAATAACAACATGAGATACCTCTTAAGTATGAGGTGAGTCTGCTTTCTAATCTTTTCTCCTGCTAGTCATTTTTATTTGGGTAATTTTCTCCTGCTAGTCTTCTTTGTGCAGATTAGCTTGGAAGCTCTAAGGAGCTGTGAGTTTTGGGAATTTTTGTTGGAGTGTGGAGTGATACACTTTTTAGTGAGTGTAGTGAGGTTTTTTTTTTGGGTGTAGGTAAGTTGGGGAGGGGGCAATGGATACCCCAGGGGTCGAACCCGTAGGGGGGGGGGGGGGGGGGGATATATGGGACAGCAACGCCACTGCGCTAGGCCTCCACATGAGTGTAGTGTAGTGTAGAGTGTAGTGAGGTTTTGCTAACATTTTTACTTGTGTTTGCTCCTTGTGTAGCTGCGGTGGTGTGTGAGGTCCTGCCTCCCTTTTGGATGCTATTCTTGTTGAGAGATTTGTTTCTATCTCCTTTTTTGGAGAGCAGAGTGACACAGTTTGTGTGGAGTGTGTGAGGTCTTTACATGGGTGTGTGTGTTGTTTTCTCTTCCTATTTCTTACAGCCTCTTGTCTGTTCAGTTGTCCAGTCTTTTCATACCCCAAGAGGAAAAAGTCCCGCCTTCGCTTGTGAGGAATCTAGTTGCTGTTGTCTCTCTTATTAGGATCAGGTTGTTACTCCTTGGCTGGAAAATGCCTGTGTGCTTCAATGGGGCCAGCTTTCAGCTGCAATCTTGTTAACCTTGGACTTTACTGGTTTTGTTTTATTGTTGGTGAACTTTCCTTTTTGTTCTTCCTTGTTTTTTTTTCTATCACCTGTATATTGGGTTGGTATGTGGTACTCTTTCTTTGGATTATCTACTCTTCTAATTGTTATTATCTTAGCTGTGTTTAAAGCCTTCCCCCTACGACTTTTGCAGGGGACCGAGTGTGCATGTTTGGATGTGTGTTTAGTTTTGCTCGTGTGTGGGTGTGTGTGCTTGGTAATTTTCTACTGTTGCTTGCTTATTTTCAGGGCTGCCACTTGCCTTGGTCTTTTTGATCCTGTGGTTTGAGCTACTACGGCTGGTTTATTTTTGGATGGTTTCTAGCAGTTTGTTGTGGCAGTGTTGGGCTGGTTGCTGGTCCTTGCCCATTTTAGCCCATGTTCTTTCCTTTTGGTTTGGATTTTTGGAGTTGTTAGCATTGTTCATAGGTGGTGGTGGTTTGGCGGCGACTGTGTATGTTTTCTTGCATTGTTGCGGTTGTCTTTATACAGGGTTGTTTTGTTTGGTTTGTTAGTTTTTGTTTTGTTTGTTGTTGTTTGGTTATGGCTAACCCTAAAGCCTATTTTTGGTTGCTTCTGGCTTTGTTTTTTTGGTTGTTGTTTGGTTATGGCTAAGCCTAAATCCTGTTTTTGGTTGCTTCTTGCTTTGTTTCATGGTGATGGTTTGTATGGCCTGGGGTATGCCCCTTGTATTCGTGTTTTCTTTTCTTTTTATAATACTTTAATTACCCAAAAAAAAACAATATGAGATACCTAAACATGCATGAATCGATAAACAAATAATCTTATAATCAAACAAAATATATCAAGTGTCATTTTAAATCCGAATTTTGTATTTACTTAACCCTTTTTTTAACAACATGATCTTTCTGGAAAAAGAATTTAAAATGCAAAACTTAATTGTTGGTTTAATTTTGTTTAAACGATTTAAAACATTTTTAAAAAAAAATAATTTAAGTTTTTCTACAAAAATTCAATTAAAGTTTGACAAATTGATTAATTATTTTTTAATGAAATGAACCCTTTTAATTTAAGTGGGCACTAGCGCAAATGGCAGCGCTTCCCAGGCCCCATTTACCCGCGGCTCTCCCAGGGTTTGACCCATGGGGTGTCAACGCCCCCCTCCCCAACTTACCTAACCCAAAAAACCATCTTAATTTTAGAATATTTATCATAAATATTCAAAAAAAATTCAAGCAACTATATGATCATAGGATTCATCGAAGTAATTAAATATTGAAACGGTGCAAAACTAATATTCGGTTATTTTTTTTCGATTTTCGATTAATTATTTTGGAGATGAGAAAAGTGTTAAGTGTCAGATGTAAGTCTTGGTTGGTGTCTTGGGTCCGAATATTTTGCTCTTGTGGGCTCAAGGGGTTGATGTATGTGTTATGAGTGTGTGGACTGATGCTGGATGACAGTCATTTGTTTTCCTCGTCGAATGACGGCAATCATGTTTGATTTAAGGTTGATCTGGAGTCTGGCTATCAGTGATCTCATGGTGAGACGCTGAGTTGTGAGTGAGGTGTAGTGACGTGCTGTTGCACAGGCAACTTGGTTGGGGGTTTGTATAGGTTTTGAATATCTATGAGATGTTCTGTTTACGTGATGTGTTTGGTTAAGTGACTTGTTTGGATCAGGTGGCTTTGTGGCTGTGATGCCAAATTGATTTTCAATTAGGTGGAACCTTGTCTGGGATAATGGTGTGGCGCCTAGTGTTTCTCAAGGGTGAGATGATGGTGGTGATGAGATGTGTTCATTGGTATTCCAGGTGAGTAAGTGAGAATCTCTCTACAGTCGAGTGTTTGTGTTGAGGATCGTGGATGGACGTTGTGTCAGCTTCGTGATGGCATTGTTAGCATCAGCAGGGCGATAATGTGGTATCAAAGTCAGTGGTGGACGTTTGGTGAGCGTCATAACTTGAGTAAAGTTTGTGCATACAGTATGTAACTTCAAGTGACCGATGTCTGGGTTCGACATCTTGTATTTGGACTCGCGAAGATAGTCCTTGGTGTGTATAGTGAGGTGTGATTGAGCCAGTTTGTGGCAGTGTAAGAACGAAGGGGTGGTAGTCTCTATGTTCGGGCGTAGAAAGTGTTTGAGATCAAGTACCATGGTGGATTGGTCTTGTGTGATGTGTTTGTCGCTTGAGTTGTTTGTGTTCGTCATGTTTTGAGATTTGATGGTGTGAGTTGGATCTTGATCCGGTGTTTCTGGATGTTTCATTGATGACAATAGTGTCAGTGGAACTTGCACGCGTGGACAGTTTGTGTGGAGATCGAATCTTTAAGTCATGGTTACCTCGTGTGACGACAGGTTTTAAATTTCAGTTGCTGGGGCACTTGTGCTGTTTTGTGGTGTGTTGCTGGGTTTGTATCAGAGATTGTTCAAAGATGCGGGACAGTGATTGGCGTGAGTTTCAGTGTTAAATTTTCGGGAGGAAATTCCTTTAAGTGGGGGAGAGTTGTGAGACCCTGACCCATGTTATTTTGGGAATGTTTAAGTGTTAATGGAATTCGAGTTATCTCATAACCTTAGTGATGTTTCTGGTACATCTTTTACGCTTGTTCGGGTTCGAAAGAGGCTTGTTTGGTTTTGTATAAGGTTGAGAAACCTATTTCTCGCAATGTACTATTTTTTCCAGCGGTCCAGTCGACTGGACGGGTGTCCCCAGTCGACTGGATTGAGAGATCAGTCGACTAACTATGTTAGCAAGGCTTATTTTTTGTTTCTAGTAGCCTCATCAAGTGGGTCCAGTCGAATGAACCGTGGATTTTGGCATTTTTCTATAAATAGCAGGTGTGTGAGATATTTTGGGATATTTTAATTTCCAGATCTGGTTTCTCTCTCCCGAAACCTCTGCCTTGTCTCTAGATTCTGATGGGCTTAGGGCTCAATTTTTAGCAAATTGACAACGGATCCTTGATTTTGTTTCGTCAAGGTTCGATTTTTGAGACGTTGAGCTTTTGGCTCACTGAGGTAGAATTCTAAACCATGTTGTTGTTAAAGGGTGTTTCATGCAATTATATGTGTTTTATTTTTTGGGTAATTAATTGTAACATAAAAAAGGAAAAACAATACAAGTTTCTAAGGGACATACCCTAGGTAATTACATGAGTAACCAATAGCAAGAACCTCCTACAACAAAGAAAACCCAACCCCCTGTCGAAATGACGGAGGGCTAACTAAAAACCCATATTCCACGCACAATCCGCGTGGATAGGAAATACCAACACATACAACAAACTTGCACATCCGAAGAAAAGCAAGGCAACCAACCCCAACTAGACAGCGAGGGAAACGAAAAGCTGATACCCAACCAACAATATACAAATATGATCAAAGAACTAATAAGGCCAAGGAAAACCGCAGACCCAACCAAGGAAATTAGCCTAATGAAGTGGTGACCAGCTCCACTGGCCAAGAGCTGCCAATGCCCCACTTCCACTCAGGGTTCGAACCCTGGGGTCCCCTTCCCAAATTAACTGCCCAAAAAAAAATTAGCCTCACAGAGAAAGTCACACTCCTCAAACGATGGGGGGAAAAGATAGAGACAAGAACACCTCAGATAATGATTGCAGAAAACCATACCCGAGCTAGATCCTTAATCCAGACAACCATCAGTAGGAGCCAATAATAGCCGACAGTAATAGCCCAACGCAAGACTTACCAAAGTAAACCCAACATCATAGATAAGCAACGTTCTCCTGGGTGCAATAGGAACGCGCTCCTGGAGTGGAAGGAGAGGAAGATAGACACCAACCTAACAAAAGAAAGACGATAGGAGGGTAAAAACACACAGTAGTACATGGCTCCCCATAACTCCTCTGAAACTCTAGCAATATAGCTGAGAAGAACTCAAAGCCCTAGAAGCTCAGGAGGTCTGAGAAAGCTGGTTCTCAACCACGACGCTAAGGTACATGAGATAGGACGGCCCCAAGGAAAACCTCAGCACGAAAATAGAAGGCTAACACCTAATCAAAACCGCCAACAGTCCCACCTCCACACCTTAGCCAACGTAGCCTAAACAGCACAACAATGAACACCTCCCAGACCATATAACAAATCTATCAACAGAAGCCATAGAGAATCAGCATAATAACAATTTATCTCATCTGATCAAACGGAACCTCGGTAGAAATAACCCCGCGGGTTCCACTTGCAAAAAACCCCTCAAAAAGTCTCAGACCAAGAACAAAAAACCAATGGGATCAAAGAACTAACATGGCCATAGAAAATCACAGACCCGACCAAGGAACTCAGCCTCATAGAGATAGTCACACTCAAACAAAAGGGGGAAAAGATAGAGGCAAGAGTACCTCGGATGATGAAAATAGAAAACCATACTAGAGTAAGACCTTTAATCCAGACAACCATCATTGGGAGCCAACAACAGCCGATAGTAAAAGTCCAACTCAAGACTTACCAAAGCAAACACAGCATCACAGATAAACAGCGTTCTCCTGGGTGCGATGGGAACGCTCTCTTGGTGTGGAAGGAGGGGAAGATAGACACTAAGCTCACAAAAGAAAGACGATAAGAGGGCCAAAACACACAGCAGTACATGGCTCCCCATAACTCTTCTAATCATTAGAATCACAATTTATCTCGTCTGACCAGAGGGAACCTGAGCCAATTGGGACCCAATACCTACGGGTCCCAATGTCCATTTTAATAGTAGGTCCCACATTCCACGGTAAACTCACCACTTAAACTTTCAATAGAGGGCCCACGAGCCACTAAAAATCCTTAATTTCAAATAATATGAACTAGCAAACCCAATGGATAAGCCTAATTAACAAATAACAAATTTCCAAATGCTCCTACCAACCGGGCCCCACACTTAACAAATCTTCCAAAGAACCAGGCAGTTTAGCAACCCGTACGTCTGCCACTAACGAATAACCCATTGATTTTCAAACCTGCTCTATCCGCCAGCTAAGAAACCAATTGTACCATTTATAAATTTTTCTTTTTCCTTCGTGGGACCCATCACTTACCAAAAAGCCATGGGCCCACCTTAATCAGCTTCCACCAAGACAACCATAACCCATGGTTTTGCAAACCCCAGGCACTATTCCAGCGGTTTGCACTAGACGCGTCAATTTGCTGCTAGTGCTGGTCTGCTACCACGCAGCACTCTACTACCCAGGTCTGACACGCAAACACAAGAACCACTAGTGCGTAACGCGCATACCATCTTCATCCTCAGTAACAACCTGTTACTTGAATCTCTTACGGGTGAAACAACTAGGGCCATATTAGCCGTTTGTTGAACCTGTTACTTGAACAACCAGCAAACTCTTACTTGAACCTGTTACCAGTATATCAAACACAGCTCATAGCCGTGCATGTTGAACCATGTTACGTCCAACCCACACGCACCAAGGCGCGTGAAGCTCGTTATCGTCAAGCTTCAAAATCCCTAAAATATAGGCGAACGCAGAAAGGCGGATCCCTCTCCATTAAACAGTGATTCATAATAAGATGCAAAAAGTGTGGAGGCAGCGCAGTAACTAGCGCTTGCTCAGCCCCGCCTTACCCCCCAAGGGTTCGAACCCTAGGGAGTCCAAGCCCACTTCCCCAACTTAACTACCCAAAAAAAAAAAAATAACAAGCAAAAGCTTGAAACCTCAACGAAACTAAACAATCACAAAAACCTTATTCGGAACGAAACTGAGCAAAAGAGGGAACTTTAATACAAGGAAGACCCAAACCGGTTAAGCAAACCCCCTCGACTTAGGTAGTTCCATGCTTCCATGGATGCCAGACCCATAGATGAAGAAATACATATAGAAACAAAGCTTATGACCATGATCTCTATGATAACTAACAAAGAACATGATCGGAGCTAAACCGATTGCAAAGGAAAACCATAGCTAAACCAGAGCTAACCTGAAACTCAAAGAATACATGTGGTTTGCAGGTGATTGCAGGTATCCAGAGGTTTACGCTTTAGGGGTGGGTCCAAAGGGCCCTGCCTTGAGGTGGTTCCTCCGTCATAAAAAAAAACTTAGATAGTAGCTGAGGCGCCACGCCATTGCTCAGTAATGAGAGCTAGTCTTCTTCCTCACCTGGACCGAGAATCACCAGTACCTTAGATTCACCCCACCATTGTCATGGGTGTGATCCAAAGACCCTAGGGAGAGCTTTCTCTAGAGAGAGAAGCTCTTCCGTCTCTCAACCCAGGTTTTTAGCATTTATACGTGTTTTATTTTTTGGGTAATTAACTGTAACATATAAAGAAAAAAGGAACAAAAATACAAGGGGCATACCACATGCCTTACAAGCACCACCAATAAACAAAACCAAAAGCAACAAAAAAAGCTTTCAGCTAAGCCACAACCGGACAGTAAACCTACCATAGACCATAAAAAGTGACTACAATTTTCGACCTCATAATTTAGAAATAATGGGGAAAGAAATTAGATGAACCTATCATAAACTAGAAATAGCCAAACGCCTGAAGACCATTATGAAATGTCTATACAATCACTGTGTTACTATCCTCAAAAACCGCAGCAATAAAATCCAACTTAAATCACTACAGTTGATTTCCACTGCAAAAGGGATCAATCCACATATACCACGGGGATCCACTTCAGCCACAAACAAAAGAAAAAAAATGATTTACAAAAAGAAGACCCACTAGCATCACTCTACAAAACCGCAGCACCCGAACTCAATTATCTTTAAAACTAAAATTCACTTCAGCAATTACCTAATAAAGAAATTCCATTTCAGTCGGGATCCATTAGCATAATAACCACACAGCAGCACCCGAACCCATCTAAAACATGCATACCTCTTTAGCCGCCAATAACCACACATCAAAACAAATTTTAGCAAAATAGCCCAAAACTGTGCCTCTTGGCAGCCGAGACACTGTCCATCAAGGAACATCCCCAATGTGGACCATAGATACGAGAGATTCCCAAAAAAGGTCAAACACAAGCACCCAGCCCCTACACAAGCCGCATGAGAAGGCTATATACATACAAAATGAGACACAAAATGCAAGACAAAAGAGTCCAACATAACACAAAGCTATGAACAGTCCTCATAGCTAGGGTAGAATCACATAACCAGAAATATGCAAAAAAAACTCCCTGATTAGGCGACAGCAAGTCGGCCTCCTCACAGACGAGGTTTCTTCCTTTTAGGATACGTAGAGACCCGAGATCTGAGAAGGAAAGGGGAATGTAAGAGCAGTATATAAAGCAACACACGCACCCATATAGGATACCTCACACACTCCACACAGTGTATCACTCTACCCTCCAAAGAAAAGGTAGAAATAAATCTCTCAGCATTCAATGAGACTGCCTCCATGGGATAATACCCAAGGAGATGAACATATTCATACTCTACCACAGCTACACTGTGAACAAACACATGTAATAAGGTTATAAAGAATCTCACAACACTCACTCACAAGTGTATCACTCTCCTCACAACAATAAATCCTAAATCTCATTGCTTCTTAGACCTTGTAGGCTAATCTGCATAAAGACAAAAAACAACTAGCAGGTATTAAGGATTAAGTAAACATTACACAACCTACACTCTACACTCAAAACAAATAATCCCAACCTCACAAGACAAGCTGGCCTTCCCCTGCGCAAGATAAATATATGCAGATCAATGGTTAGATTCAAAAATGTCCGAGGGAACTCCCAAATCCTCTTGAATAGCTCTATTGGCAAAGGAGTAAGGAACCCTACGTTTGGAGGAAACCCTACCTCTAATAAGCTCACAGATCTCCTTAAACACCTCCTCACACCGATGCCTCTTACCTTGAAGCTTTCGGAGGTTACGCTCTTTCCATATGCAATAGATTGTCACAAAAAGAGCAACCGATGAACTAGAGAGCTCAAAGCAGAGCTTCCACCACCACTAGCAAACTTAGTCCACCAATCTTTCAAGGAAGATTCAGACCAGTTAAGCATACATTTATTCAGGACCCAAGACCACACCTGACTAGCATAGGTACAATGGAAAAAAAGGGTGATCATGAGACTCCTCAATACCAGAGCACAAACTACAACTATAACCACAATCTACCCCAAACAGCCAGAGCCTATCACCCGTGTTAAGCCTCCCCCGAATAGCCACCCAAAGGATAAAGCTAACCCGAGGGATATGATGCTTAAACCAGACAAGGTTACGCCAGCTAGGTCTTGGTCTATGCTCACGGATTGCCTCCCACAACGAACCTATGGAAAACTTTCCACTATTTCAAAGCCATCTAATGCTGTCGTCTCTAAAAGAATCAGGAGAAAACCCACCTTCCCTAGCCATCTCAATGAGGTCCACGAAAACCGCCGATAGCCACCTCCAGTTGCAACGATCAACAACACTCTGAACTTTATACAAGAGGTCTAGACCCGAGTCATAAATGATGCGAGGGCCCCTGAGCTCGAGGATAGAACCCCAAGGATGCCAAGTGTCCAGCCACAGGAAAGTATCCTTACCATTGCCATTCTCATTCAATGTATTTTCATCGAGTAGAAAATATATTAAATGTTATATTTATGTTTAAACCTTGTTTTACAGATAAAAAGCATGTTTTTCATTTTTTCTTGGTTTATTACATCGTATGACTTGTGGATGTAGGGTTTACAAAGGTGATTTGAAAACGGTGATTTTCGTGAAAAATCTCAACACTTGGTGTTTTGGAGGTTTGGAGCTAACCCTTGGGATTGAGTCGCAGTTTGAAACGTTTTGTAGGACACGGGAGCAAACATTTTGAAATTGTTTTTGTTGATCTCCATGTTGATGGATCGATCCTTATACATGTTTAATGTATAAATTGTGAAAATATTTTCATAGTTGAGCTATGGTTTGGTTTTGTGAAATAATTCTCTAGATGTACCGAGATAGTGGGTATTTGGCACGAGTGGGTGCTTTGTACCCTCGGGTTTCGGGCCCGTAAATTAAGCAGTTACGTTGTGGTAACTTCGTATAGAACTTGTCATTCCCTAACCGGTCCTATAATGTTTAGGGATTGGGTAATGGGCAGGAGTCTATAGCTGTTGCCTCTGTCCCTTTGCAACGGAGTCGGTACATAGGAATCGTGTTATCTTTTTCCTCGGCTGTGTGTTCTGAGTGGAAAATATCATTTCTCTTTCCTCGGTGTGTGATCCGAGTGAAAAATAACGTTTTGGTTACTACTTTTCTTTAACTGTGAAAACATTATCTGCATTGTTGATATGCATGATTTTAAGGATGGAAATATGGGGTTTTATGAAGTAAAACCGATTTTGAGGCTCGTGTTAGCTTGATGAAAAACTTGTGACTTTGGGATAGAAAAATCCTTTTTGGCTCCTGTGGTTGAGGCTGTATGCTTATAATTGCATATTCTACTTTATATCTTTATAGTCTATTTCTATTGAATTTCGGCTCACACTGTGAAATTTTGTTGTAAAACCTTTTTCAGGTGAGCGTGGTCCAGTAGGTTGATCCGGTGGTGGCTGATGACAAGAATTTTGTTTTGTCTGGATAGGTAATTTATACCTGCTGTATATATTTCATGTTTTGATGTAACACGCTGTAAAACATATGAAATTCTTAAGGATGTATGCATGCTTTAATGCTTTCGAGAGAACCTTGTATTGGTTGTTATTTTTCGTAGTTTCTTGCTACATTTTTTGTTGCTGAGTTTAACGGTTTACAAAACGGATTTTCAAATGATTTATGCTTCATTTAAACTCTTATGCTACGAGGGAGATTTTGGAACGGCCTATGCTTCTTTTAAAATGGAAAGATTTTCTTACTAAAAACATGTATCTTTTTTTTAAATGCATAGCTTATGGACCGCAATTGTAGTCTCTTGGCTACTCTTTTAAATCAAATAAATCCTCCGTAGTATATTTTTACAAAGGTTTTAGTCTTGTTTAGCTTCCTGGTTTTAAATCCCTTTTATGTTGGGACAGTTTTGGTGGTTGTTGTGGCTTTTCGCGTGACTCAAAATTTGGGGCATGACAACTTGGTATCAGATCTCTCGGTTCGAATACCTATGAGCTGTGGGAAGAGGGTGCGTTACCTTGTGAGGAAAGATGTGTCTGTGCTTGGTTGACTGTGTTTTTTTTTTGGTGATGAATTGTAACATAAAAAAAAGAAAAGATACATGTTTCCAAGGGGCATTCCCCAGGAAGTTACATCACTAACCAACAAAACAAGAAACAACAAAAAGCCACAAGACCCAGTTGGCAGCGGGGAAAACTATCTAAAAAGAGCATATTCCACACACAACCTGCGTGGGAGATAACTAAACACTAACCACCACCCCGCGGGGTAGAACTACCAACCTGCGGGGCCGAAGACCGTATTTTCTTTTTCTTACCACTAGACTGCTTAGTTTGCTTGCTCTCTTCCTTTCTTTACAGGTAGCCAGGGTCCACAAATCTTTATCCCCACTATTTTCCTCATCCAACAGCGCTCTAAAGGAGTTTGACAAGGTTAAATCCACAGTAGGAGCATCAGCTCTAAGACCCACAGCCACATCAATACTAGCTTCCGTTAGCATAACCCCTGACATGCACACAACTTCCTGATCACCCTTACTCTTGCTAATGAGAGGCTCACAAACCTGATTCTTGCTTTCTAAAGTTGCACATGAGATAGAGGCGGATCGGCCACCAGAATAATCAGAGAAACCTGCTCCTGCGGCCTTCTTGCCAGGACCAAATCGAGTGTCTTCAACAATGCCCATTGCTTCCTGATCGCCCGCGTGCTTAGGAATCGAAACATCCTTCTTCCCTTTACCAACCCGAGACCTATCAGTCGGGCACTCCATAGGAACCTCCTTGCATTTACTAAACTCATGGCCAAAGGCTTTACAATGAGAATAAACCGATGATAAACCTTGGTATTCCACATGGAGGGCCACAACATCCCCATCACATTTAACCAAGATTGAGCGTGGCAATGACTTATCGGCATCAATTTCAATACAAACGCGTGCATAAGAGATACGTTGTTTTGTATCCATGGCTCTATCGAGAAAGAGGGGAATACCTACTGCACTTGCTATTCTATTCAAACAATCAGAATTCCAAAATTCAAGAGGTAGCTCATGGAATTTGACCCAAATGGGAATTTTAGAGGGGGCCTCCTTAGAAAGTTTAATCCTTTTTTTTCTATCGCCTCAAAATCAAGAGCCTACTGGAGAAATGCCAAGGCCTCTTGTCTAAGATGTTCTCCATAGCTTCTATGCTGCGAAAGTTGAAGATATAAAATCCCTTGTCAGTACCATACACGTCCACCAAACCCTCTTGACCCCACAGGGTTCTTGCCGTAGCTCTAAACAGGCCAAAAGCCAGGTCAACTTCTAGGAAATAACCCACGAGGCAAGATTCCCAAGACTTATCATCAACCAAATCCCCTGCAATTTCAACTACCTCTGGATGGTTTGGGTCCGTAGATTTCACAAATTCTAAGGTAGTGTTGGAAGTACTTCGGTTCATAAGGAGGCCCAAGATTTTGGTTGGGGAAAATTGTCAAACACCTTGCCTACATTGTCAATGGCCGTAGTATCCCTTCTTACCTCTGTCAAAATTTGCGGCTCTGCCAGTGGAGCCCAAGGCTCCTAAACATGTTTACCCCCATCCTAGCACCTCCCCTGAATGGGGAACGCCTACCACCCCTACCCCTGATCGAAAGATTCGGTACCCAAAGAGCGTGAAGCCCCCTGCCAAACTGCTTACCTTCACTGCCCTCTGAACTCCTACATAGCTCAACCGAATTACCCGTACTCTGAAAATCCTGAGGAAGTCAAAAATTCCCCTCTGCTCTCCTGATTTTAGAAACACAAGAGAGCTTCTGCGAATTCGATTATCTCATCAAAGCGAGTCGGGAGCGAAGGTCTTCAAAAACCTCTGCTCAAATAGGGCTAACCCCAAATTTTGAGAGAGCAATTTTAGATTCTTTGTTCAAATTGAACCTGGGCTGCCTGTATCTTGCTCAAGATATGAGCCTTCGAGGAGAACTGGATTAGATTCGCCGGATGACGTTCTCTCGGAGTGATCTGCGCAAGGGTGCGCTAAGAACCCTCAACCCAAGTTTGCTGCACCACACAGGTGAGAGGCGTCTTCGACGGACCCTCACTGTTCGTTGAAACCTTGCCTATGTTTTGAACATGAGCATGTTGATGTCGTGTGCATGTGAGCATGGAGGCTAGATCTTAGGATTGATTAGTCTTGCCTTCGGGCGTTTGGATTAACAAACTTGGTAGCCAAGTTAGAAACACGTTTTGTGGACATAATTTCTAGTAAGGAATCTAAGTAGGTCATCCAAAGTGACGAGTTATTCTTGTCAGTTCTCCTCGATATCGGTGTTTTTCTGCATAATCGTTGCGGCTATGTGTTAGCATGATTATGTGATATGTGTTAAAAATAACATGATAGATCGATCTTAGGTTGTCATGTTTCATGTTTTCTTCTTATATAACCTATACACCCTTCGAGACAACGAGACCATGGTTTGGGTCTTGGATGTGCGACTTGGTTGCTATTAGTTGTAGAGGTAAGGTTATGGGTTGAACGTCGATCGCTTGGTATGGTGTGGAACTTGTCGGAGAGTTGGGTTTAACCTTGTGGGTTTGGCCTCAGTTGGTGGATAGATCTGTGGATCGTGATAATCCCTTTCGGGTAAGGTTAATGTACGTGGTTTTGGCCGTGTGATGGATTAGGTACATCTTGAACCATGCTATGACATGAGCCGTGTACTCAGGATGGAGCATGGACGGGAACACAGTGGATGGAAGCGTGATAATCCTTGGTCATTGTGTGTTGAGATAGCAGAACGTGTGGTTTTGGAGATATTCCCTAGTAGTTCGGATATTGGTAGTGGTTAGCAGGATGTTGCTCGTAGTTAGAGTTAAGTTTGATGACCTTGGATGAGGATTCGGGTTACAATTCGAACCTGCGATGAGTAATAGTTCTGTGAGATTCTTACGAGAACTCAAGTTTGTGGTCTGGTTATTACTCTAGTGATTAGGAGTTCGTGTTTGGGAACAGTGTTGAGTACATGTGGTTGGTTAGTGCTGAGATAGCGTATCCTGAGTGCGATATGTCTAGAGGTTGTTTGTGTTCAACTTTTGGTTCAGAGATGGGTATGTTGTTTACCCATATGAACGAAGTGTGGAGTAATAAGGTTCAGCAATGTACCGTGCAATTTGGCTAGCCTAGGGCGATAAGTGAGGAATCATGGATTATGAAGTTTGTGATCGATGTGTGCTTTGAGAGCGAAAGTGTGGAAGGTGTCTGCATGGGTAAGGGAGTTCTTGGTGTTTGAGGCAATACTGCTATGATTATTATTTTTGTAAAACGATTTTCGATAAAAATTAACTGAATGGGCAAACGCAGAAACGGGCTCCAGATAAAAATTTTAACGTCGAACAATCAAAAGAAAACTCGTGCAACCATAGTTAATTTAGAAGAATACCTCTTGTAGATCTAATCTTCAACTACGACTTGATTCCGAGTTGAAGCTCCAGTCAGATCTTCTACTGTATTTCCTTATGCGATCCTCGAACGTAGTGTGGGCTACGATCCTCCGAGAACTCGTACCAGCAGAATCTCGATATATTTAAGTTTTTGAAAGACAAAAATAATATCTCAATAATGATATATGAACTATCAAAATCTCAAACTGGTTCAGTCTACCCGCATATATATAGGGCTACAGCAGGGACTTGGGAAGTAATTATGAGTTAGACTTCCAATAGAACACAGACACCTATTAGAGGTTTCTGCAATTATGGAAAGACATGCAACGGTTTCTGCAATTTTTATGAAACACTGAATTACAGTTCACACCACTAAAGAACTATAATTGCACTTTGACCCATAATCTCAAGATCTTCTTGCTTTGAGCTCATGTTATTAAATGCTTACTATTTCTCTCAACGTTAAGATTCTCGATACCCGCCAATTAAATTTAATTACTAACAATTTAATTTAATCGGCATCTTGATATTCCTTAAACCCTTCCACTTAACTTATTCGACCACCGGATATTCAAATCCACCTGTAGGGTTTGGCCCGGTTAAAACTTATAAGCATCCTTAAGGGGGTATCGTCAATCCCGATCATTCGGGACGTGAATTTCGTCAATAATTAATATTTGTAATATAAATAATACCGCTATCCAACTCACCGTGAATATAGACCCATATAAGATCGCACCATTTATGAATCAAAATAACGAATATTAAATATATGCAAATCAATAATTATTTCATGATTAAAAGGATAAGCACTGTTCATAATAACCTTGGAGTGTGAATTAATTTATATAGTCAGTAGTCAGTACAAAATTAATTACCCCAAATGTCCCGTTCAATACACACCAAGTGTACAGGCACAGAGAGTCAGAACAATAGACGACGCTATTATCTGTTCCCCGTAACCAAGACAGGTCTACTAAAACTCTGTACCACAGTCATACCGATAGTATGTCTATTTTTATCTAAACTGTGAACATAAAACTTATATTCTGCAAGAACCTAAAATCTGATCTTCTGTGTATTAGCCGTACTCTACACACCAGATTAAATACTATACAAAATATCGAACATCTATACATAACAAAGAAATAATATACATACATTGCTCATAAAGATTCTCATAAAATAGAAAACTAATATTATTAAAATAAAATTAAATACTAAAAATATGGTTTTCAGTACACCAACCCTAACAATCTCCCACTTATACTCAAAACCATGTTGTTATACATCTAACTCGCATGCCCTCTACATGACTATCAAAAGTCTTAACCGGTAAGCTCTTTGTAAAAAAATCTGCAAGGTTGTCTCCTGATGGAATCTTGGTCACAACAACATCACCTCTTTATACAATTTCTCGTATCAGGTGAAACTTACGCTCAATGTGCTTGCCTTTCTTATGGACCCTTGGCTCTTTCGAGTTTGCAACCGCTGCGCAATTATCACAGTAAAGTGTAATAGCTGACTGAACAAAAGGTACCACCTCTAGATCCATCTGGAAGTTACTGAGCTAAATGGCCTCCTTGGCTGCTTCAGAAGCTGCCACATACTCGGCCTCCATGGTGGAATCAGCAATGTAGAACTGCTTAATACTCCTCCAACTTATAGCTCCACTACCTAAGGCAAACACATATCCTGAGGTAGACTTACGGGAATCCCTGTCAGATTGAAAATCAGAGTCTGTGTACCCCAAAGGTACTAGACTGTCTGCCTGGTAAATCAACATATAATCTTTAGTCCTTTTTAGGTACTTAATTATATTCTTTACCGTAGTCTAATGCTTCTGCTCTGGATTAGACTGATATCTGCTAACCATGCCAACGACAAAGCAGATGTCGGGTCTAGTGCAAAGCATAGCATACATGAGGCTTCCTACTGCCGAAGCATAAGGAACCGCCTTCATCTTCTCTATCTCATTAGGTGTCTTAGGGCACTGATCCTTGGATAGAGTGATTCCATACCTAAAAGGGAGAAACCCTTTCTTAGAATCTTGTATGCTAAAATGAGTAAGGATATCATCGATATACTTTGCTTGTGATAAGCCCAACATCCTTTGTTTTCGATCTTGCACAAGCTTGATCCCAAGAATGCGACTGGCTTCTCCCAAGTCTTTCATATCGAACTGCCCAGATAACCATACTTTGGCCATAGATAATTCCCCCACATCGTTTTCGATGAGTAAGATATCGTCTACATAAAGTACTAAAAAGATTACCACGCTTCCATCATGCTTCTTGTACACACAGGACTCATCCGAACTTTGATCAAAACCATAAAACTTTATAACTTGATCAAATCGAGTGTTCCAAGACCTCGATGCCTGCTTAGTCCATAAATGGATCTCTTAAGCTTGCACAACATGTGCTCCTGGCCCTTTGTAATGAATCTGCCTAGTTGTATCATATAGATACACTCGTCAAGACTTCCGTTAAGGAAAGCTGTCTTGACGTCCATTTGCCAGATTTCGTAATCAAAATGTGTAACAATGGATAAGAGAATCTGGATAGACTTAAGCATGGCTACCAGCGAAAAGGTTTTCTCATAGTCGATCCCTTCTTTTTGAGTGAACTCTTTAGCAACAAGCCTAACTTTGAAGGTTTCAATCATCCCGTCTACTCCTCTCTTCCTCTTGTAGATCTACTTGCATCTAATGGGTTTTATCCCTTCGGGTGGCTCTACAAGTTTTCAGACCTGATTGGAATACATAGATTCCATCTCTAAATCCATAGCCCTTTGCCAAAGATCTACATCTTTGTCTTGTAGTGTTTCATTGTAGTTACAGGGCTCGGTATCTAGTTCTGCTGGGATCCTGTCAAAAGACTCTCCCAAGAATATATACTGGTCAGATTGATGAACAACCCACCCATTACGACGAGGCACTACCTGTGTCTGTGTACTAGCAGTAACATGCTGTGCAAAATCTGAACCCTGTGCATCAGCACCCTGTTCTTGATTTGCACCTGTCCCGATAATCCTTCCACTACAACGAGGTAATGGAATATCAGTGACTTGTGGTTCCACTTTCGTTCTACTGGTAATTTCTTTCAGTTCTTCTAGAACAATATTACTTTTGGGCCTATGATCCATATTATAATCATCTTCCAAGAATTGGGCATTGGTGCTAACAATGACCTTCTGATCGGTGGCAAGCACGGGAGAGCTTCTCTCTCTAGAGAAAGTTCTCCCTAAGGCGTCAATGGTGAACTCACGCTCCTAGTGGCCTCTGGATCTCTCCAATGGCAATGGTGGGGTGAATCTAAGGCACTAAAGGCTCGCATAGTATCTTAATCTATGTATTTCGGAGTTGTTTCATCTGCTCTAAGGTCTCATGGTGCTCATTCATGGTGATTGGGTTTGCTTGGTTACGATGGTTGGGATTTTCTCTCTCAATCATTGAAGCTCTCTCTTAATCAGCGGGACAGGGTATTTCTTTGGATCACATTTCAGGGTTTGTTATCTGTTCCATGGCTTCATGATGTTCATTCATGGCGATTGTGATTTGCGAAGTTTGCTCCCATGGTGTCTCAGTCCCAGGGCGTTTCCATGGATTAACTATCGTAAGATCTCTTGTTAGAATGTATCCGATGCCTTTGTTGTTATATTTCCACGTTTGTGACAAATGTGTTTAAAGTTTGCTGAAGTAAATATCGCTGGGTGTATATATATGTCACAGCCATATGAGAGCTCTTTTCTCAGAGGTCCGGTATGTGTATCACGACCTCATCTAAGCTTTTGAGATTTTGACCAGAGGTTTTGGCTAACATGAATTGATGAGTTGTCATTTTGATCAGTATTTTGTTTCGAGCTGCATCGGTGCTATGTATTACGTTTTTTACGCATCTTTTTCAAAGTTATTTGTTGAAGATGTAGTACGGTTTCGACGTAGTATTCGATAATTATTTTTGTTGCTCCAGATCCAATATCCTGGTTTTGGCTATGAAATCCATATGATTTGCACTCGTTGAAGAAGATGATGACCAGTGAAGTTGCAGATTGTATAGAGCTGTAGCAGTAGTAGTTTTGTCAAACCATGGGCTGTCTTGGAGCTGCGTGTGGTCTTGCATCTGAGCAGGCGGTGCCAGCTTGATTATAGAGTACAGTAGTTTATTTTAAAAGTGGGCCCTAGAGAGCAGTGGGGCAGTGTGATACGGTGTAACGTGCAGCACATTGATGTGCGTTTGGCAGCACTAAATTTGTGTAAATCCCCAATAGCATTCAAAATTCTATAGGCTGCTTCAGTTTAGGGTGAAACCGCTGGCTGCTAGTTCAGCGTGAAATCGTGGGCTGCTTCAGTTTAGCATGAAACCGTGGGCTGCTTCAGTTCAGCGTGAAACCGTGGTTCAGCGTGAAATCGTGGGCTGCTTCAGTTCAGCGTGAAACCGTGGGTGGGAAATCATAACTTAGTTCGGTGGATTTGCAGAACCTGAGCTGTTTGGTTGAGTTTCCATGGCAGCTTTCTGAGTAATCTATTTGGGAGGCGCAAGACCAAAAATGATTACGTGTATACACGCGCCTTGGTGCGCGTGAGTTTGGTTATGTCGTGAGGTGACTAGTGAAAGCAAGCTGGTAGTGCCAGTAGAAGAAAATTGCAGCTAGTAGTCTGTTTTTGCAGAGCATAGTGGGTGTGAGGAGCCTACATTGACTAGCTGTTGATTTTATTCTGTTGATTGTAATGCAAAGCTGTGGCGTTCAACGGGTTAAAAAAAAAACCACCATGGGCAAGTGTTGGTGGTTTTGACAGGTTGCTGGGGCAGTGTGTTTGACAGGTTGCTGCTTGTACAGGCTTTTGGCGGGAATTGTTTATTGTCCACACGCCTTGGTGCATCTGGGCCAGGGAAATTGTTTGGGCAGTGTGCTACCTGCTTTGAGCTGTGTTTGGCAGCGCTTAAGATGTCCAATTTTTTCGGCTGGAGATGCGCTATCGTTGTGAGGTGCGGTTCATAGTGGGCCCATGGTTTAGGCAAAATCTTCTTTGCTCTTGTTAGTTACAGAGCAGGTTAACAAAAGCATAAACCATGCCTTCTGTTCCACCGGATTAATGCACATGCAAGTTGGGAAATTGTATTAAGCACATGTGGTTCAAGTTCTTTGGACGACCCCGTGGTGCCCTGTTAGTGATTCTCTTAGGTTCTTTTTAGCTCCAGCTCTCTTGGATCCTATTTTCTTCTCCCTTCCCCAAGGGAGAGTGTTACTTATTGAGGAACTAAGGTCTTGGTCGGGATGAGGACCTGTCTGGATTTCTGGCTGGGTACCTATGGTGTGGTTCTTTTGGTGGTTATTTGAGCAGGGTTTGGTTGAGGGGCTTTTCATCTAGATCCTATGGCAGAGCTTCCTTTGGGATGGTTTAGGTTTCTCTGAGCTGGTTTTCTCTAGCGCTGTTCTGTCCTTAGCTTTCTTCTGACTTGTGGGGCTCTTCCACCGCTTTTGATTGGTGACCCTGTGCACAGGGTAAGTTGGTGGTTTGCCTAGGCAGTTTTGCACTGGATTTCTCTAGAGTTGATCTGTTTATTGTGTTCTTTGGTTGGCTAGGGACCCATCAACCTCTAGTACTTTGCTCTTAGACCTCTGGTGGCGCCTTTGGTTGTCTCTTGGACTTGTGGTTGTGATCCTTCGTTGTCTTGTTCTCAGAGTCTTTATTTAGCTGTGGAGGTTTTGTTACTTTGCTTGTTTGGGCTGCGTCTGGGTTGGTTCCCAGTTTGGTTAGGGAGTGGAGATGGGTGCAATGGCAGAGTTGGTAGTGTTGGCCTCCTTCTCCGAGCTGAGATTTTCTTAGGGCTGTCCTTTCTCCTGCTTCTTAGCATCGTGGTTAGAGGACCAGCCTCCTTTGACCTCCTAAGCTTTAGAGGTTGGTTTTTTCTCAGCTTTGTAGAGGTTTTTTGGCAGGACTTCTGAGGTGAGTAGGTCGGTCTGTTTGAGGTTTAAAGCTTTTCTAAGAGCCGAGCTTCAACAGAATTTTGTGTCTTGTGTGTTAGACAACCAGTCCTTCTTGTTGGTCTAGTTTTTATCCTCTTGTATGTAAGTTTTTTCTTCCTCTCTATGCGGGTTGTGCATGGAATAAACTTTGTTAGATAGTTTTCCCCCGCT
>JAUMHN010421719.1:0-13191 GCA_032360265.1 Heliamphora ciliata
TTCGATCCGTTCGACCTAGCCAAGACCAGCTACTATAACGATGTACTACAATCATACCAATGGAATGTCCGGGTCCACTGCGATTGTGAGCCTACCTGTGTAATCCGTCAGAACCTATGACCCGATCTTTCGTGCAGCATGCACCGAGTCAAATACTGGACAAAATATACAGACTATGCATTCATTCATCATAAATATAAATATGAAACCACGAATGCAAAAGCATCTCAAATGTTTCTCATTAATATACCAGGGATCAAGAATAAAATGCCTAAAAAGTATGGATTTTCAGTATACATTCCTAACAGTTCCTTCGGATGTGCCCAGATTGACCACAGTCAAAACATGTCACTGGCTCCCACCCTTGCGCCTGCGACTGCGACTGTGCCTGAACAAGCGTTAGACTCTGACATTCTGCTGCATGATGCCCTGACCGTTGACATCTCTGACAAATAAGCTCTCTCTGCTCCTACCTTCCCGTTGAGACTACGTGAGGTGAGGATACAGAAGACTATGGCTGGTACAACCCCACGCGATAAGAACTCGGACCAGACGTTCATCAACGCTTATCCTTGCATCCTTGGGACTGTGCACGTCCCCCGTCCTGCTAATTCCTACTATCTCTATCTCTACACGTCTCGTTAAGGGTGTCTTCTACCTTCATAGAAGTCTCCACTAACTCAATAAAGACCTGCATCCTGAATGCCACAACTCTATCTCGAATAGCAGGCCTCAAACCCCTCTCGAATCTCTTCGCCCAGAATTCATCAGTGGGCACAATCTCCTGTGCAAACCGGGATAGGCTAGTAAACTCAGCCTCATATTCGACTACTGTCATGGTCCCTTGAGTCAGGAAAAGGAAGTCCTCTCTATAACGATTCCTCAATGTTGCCAGAAAGTATTTCTCCAAAAATACATTTGTGAACGCCTCCCAAGTGCCTCCTACAGTAGTCCTGGCAAACTTCAACTACATGTGAGCACTTCTCCTCATTTAGAAGGCATCAAAAGTAACTCTCAGATCATCTTTCTCTATCTGAAGCATGTCCAAGATCTTGGTAACTAGCTCCAGCCATTCCGTGGCTACCGTAGGATTGGGATCCCCAGAAATGGTAGGAGGATCCAAACGTCGAAACTCGTGCATTGCGACTATCGCCCTCGATTCAGGTACACTCTCTCTTCCCCTAGAGGCCTCAACTAGCTGCCAAATGGAGCCTACCATCTCACACAACAAATCTACCCCGTCAACAAGTACATAGGGTGCATTAGCATCCCCAATATCTGGGACTGGAACATCCCTTCAGCCAGAACCACAGCCACGGCCTCAACCACAGTCTCATTCGCCCCGCGTGGACATAACTCTACACGAAAGTAACATAATAGGATAAGCATCCATACAATATGTTATTGCTAACGTACAAGACATAACACATATAAGCATGCTAACACATAGCCACTTAAGATCATGTCAACACATCTCACATACCGAGGAGAACCAACAAGAATGACGCGTCACTTTGGATAACCTACCTAGATTTCATGTTAGAAATCAAATTCGCGAAACGCGTCTCTAACTTAGCTCCCAAGTTTGTTAATCCAAACGCTCAAAGACAAGATTAATTAATCCCAAGGTCCAACCTCCATACCCACGTACACACAACTAGCATGCGTTTGTTAACAAAATGCTAAAACACAAGCAATCAAGCACACACACATCCTCACAAGGTGATGTACCCTCTTTCCCATGACTCTTAGGTATTCGAACCCAGAGCTCTGATACCAAGTTGTCACACCCCAAACACTAGGATCACGTGAAAGCCTACCAAAATACCGTTTATGAAAATAAATACAACATTTGAATACAAGAACCCAGGGTTCATCTCTCACAAATAGTAAACATACAGTTCCATACATGCATAAATATATCGCCTCAAGGTGTACAAAACTCACCTTCTGAAAAAGGCATCACATGTAAAACTACATGTCTCGAAAATAGGAAAAACTACAGCAAGTCTTTCGCCACTGTGGGCATCTAGGTCAACTTCTCATGTTCACCTGAAAATGATTTTACAATAAAATCTCACACCATGAGCCGAAGCCCAATAAGAACTGACTATAAAGTTGTAAAGCAGGTTATACAATTATAAGCATAAAGACTCAACCATTAGAGCCAAAAAGGTTTTCTCTCAAAAATCACAAGTTTTCCATCCTTAAAACTATGCATATCATCCGCATAGATATCATGCCACAGTTAAGGGAAAGTAATAATAAAATAGTATTCTCCACTCAAGCCACACAGCCGAGGAGAAGAGATAAAATGAAATCCTATATACCGACTCTGTCACACAAACAACGGTAACAACTATAGACTCCTGACCATTACCCTAGTCCTAAACCATTGAAGGCCTTTTAGGTAATGACAAGTTCTATACGGAGTCACAACAATGTAACCACTTAGTTTACGGGCCCAAAACCAGAGGGTACTAAGCACCCACTACCTCGTTAACGGGGATTAACCCGAAGGACTGTACGGACCTACTCTGCGAACATTTTCAATCTTCCACCGATGAGCAATAGAAGCCTAACTCAACACACCCACTGTCACGGTACATCTATGAAAATCATTTAAAAACCCATCGTAGCTTAACTACGAAAACCCGTCAAACAATTTTACATCAATATGTATAAAATGATCTAATCTATCAACTATGGAGATCAACAGCCATTTCTAATAAAATGTTAAAAAGTTGAGACTCAACCCTGAGGGTTAGCTCCAAACCTCTAAAAATACGTTTTTCACAAATACCTCATTTTCAAACCTCCTTTCGAAAACTGCGGATATCAACACATCCAAATCATGTATAAAAACCAAGAAATGCTTAAAACCCACTTTTTACCCAAAACCTAAGGTTTAGACATGAAAATCATATTTAATGTATTTTCTACCGAGTAAAAACACATATAATTGCACATAACACCCTTTAACAACAGTAGGGTCTAGAAACCTACCTCGGCGAGTCAAAACTCGAAGCCTCAAAAACCAAACCTCATCAAAATGAGAATCTGACCAGATGAACACGAAGCTTACGACGCGTACAACAATGATCCGTAAACAAACTAACAAAAAACCAAGCTCCGGGCCCTCAAATCTAGAGAGAAGGCAGAGAAAACGGGAAACTTAGATTAGAAGATATGTTTTTTTCCAAATATCTCCACGGATGAATATTTATAGAACGGAAAAATATCTCGGTCCAGTCAACTGAACAACCTCGTCCAGTCGACTGAACGAGCTCACTGTCGATCTAGTCGACTGGATCCTCCAGTCTAGTCAACTGGACTGCTAGGCAGACTATTTTTCGATGCAAAATAAGTTTTTTAGCCTAAACACCAGCCAAATAAGCCTCAACTAAGCCCGAGAAAGTGTAAAACACATTTACACATGCTGTTCTACAACTTTAAAACGTAAATCATGCATCGAGACTATTCATATAATGAAAATAAACACGTCAAATATATAAATAACCCAAAAAAATGAAACAATTCCAGGTCTCACATGATTCATTTATCCTATAAACCTCCACTCTCATGATTTTCTTATAATATAAAACTAAATCAAATATCTCCATTTCAAATTAATGTTGTATGACCCTTCGGTTCTTACTATTTATCTTTAATTCTCATACCCACTCTCACCATCTCATATTCAAGTATTTAAATGCTAGGCACTTCTTTGAATTAGCTCATATGTTCAGTTATTACTTCTAACCACCTTGTACTTAATCCTTCAACTCTTGACTTCAACCCGACTTTATCCTGATTCAATTCTAAGGTAACATTTAATCCCTCATATTACTATAGCAAAGTTTTATTATCGATTCCCCTCTAAATATTTTCATACTAGCGCTCATCTCAATTTTAAACTTATTGTTCATTTAAACACACAATCCATTATCTCAAGAAGTGAAACAAAACATATTATTCAGGTTCTCAAATAAGATTTTGTACATTCCACATTTCAACATCTTGCCCGATCAAAATGAACCACATCCCGGTATTAAGTCCATGACCCAAATCTCTTAACTCAGATCATCATTCATTCTTATAACCACCACACCATAATTTATAGGTCAAACATAATTCTAACATGACTCAACCCTCATCAATTCATCTTTATTTCATCTTATCGACATTTTACCTTTATATAATCTATATTTTTATTAAATAGTTCTCAAGTCTTTAAAACTAGCTGCAATTCCATTCATTAGTTCATTTTGTGCCAATTACCTTTCCTACTTGATTAGTCAAAGGCCTCAACCATCAACAATTCACTTCAATATACCAAACCCAAACTCCCCAAATTTTGTTCATTTCCCATGAACTTATTATATTCTAGCAACTTAACATATGATCAATACACTCCAATTTTCAAATTCTGCTTGACAGACACAAGTATAATCTTCAAACCCTAAGTTTACAAGTTCCATGTAATTGACTATGAATAGAGGGTTCTATTTTTATAATCTACCTCATTTATCATGATTATAATTTAAGCAAGCCACAATTTGAATAGGATTCTGATTTATTTCATTAAAAGATAAAGGTTTTCTTGGAATTAAGGCAAAGTCAACACAAATCAACACAATCCACCATAAATTAGTCTTGATCCTACCTTGAGAAGATTGAAATTTCGCTCAAATTGGAAACCCCTGGTTCTCGGCTTTCTTCAAATTTCTGCTCCAGGGACATTTGGCTAGTTTGGGTTATGGCTTCAAGAGGATTCAAATGGGTTGATTACACCTTAGTTCTTCTCCAACAGCCTCTGAATTGATGCTGTGAGACCCTGTCCTTTTTTTTCGGCGTTATTCGACGCGCATTTAGCGTTTTTGCTTTAGCATGTTTAAATGCTTTTTGATGTATGATCGGGGTTAAATATGCATGCGGGGCAGGTTCCCGGGGCCGTGGGGTGTTGCGGCGCAAATTTTCAAAAATTTTAAAAAAATATATTTTGGAGGCCTATAAATATATGGAATTAGATATTTTTAAAAGATATTTTCAAAAATTTCTCTAGTAAATTTTCTTTTTTTCACTCTATCTTCACTCTAAATTCTCAAGGGCCCAAGGCTCGATTTTAAATGATCCAACAGCGGATCCTTGCTTTTGACACGGTGGACTACGCGTTCATCCAGGCGGATTTCCAGCTTGGCGAGGCTCAATTTTACACGTGGTTCGAGGCATCGAGTTTTTAACTCACCAAGGTAGGATCCTAGACTCTCATGTCGTATAAGGGTGCTACGTGTAATCGTGTGTGTTTTTAAAGGTTAGATTGTTGTAGATATGATTTTGTATCAAGTTGAGTTTTTGGGCTAAAAACTGTGTTTCGGCGATTTCAGTGGATGGAATCGGGTATCAAGTGTTTCTTTCATGGTTTTGAGGTTAGGCTTCAGCGTGTGTATGTCCGAGGGTGTTGGATGGGTGTTTGGATGATTCGATTTGAGGCTTAGAGGTTGAAATCGTAGCTTAAAAATGGTTTTTGGGCTTGGTCAGTCGACTGGACTCATAGGTTCAGTCGACTGGATCATAGTTCTTAGGATTCAGTCGACTGGACCTTGAGGGTCAGTCGACTGAACCATGTGTTTTGGACGATTTAGGCTTTTCCAGTGTATTTTTCAGTCGACTGGGGGTTGGTCCAGTCGACTGAAGTTCTGGGCTATTAGTTTTGTGGTTTTGGTTGGTTTCTTGGGTTTCCAATTGATTTTGAATGGTATTCGGTTGATTGATTATGGGGTTAATCAATTGAAATACTGTTGGATGCCTTTTGGGATTTAGTTGGTCGGGTTGTGGCTTTCGGAGTCGTGTTGTGACTTTGGGCATTCGTTTAGGTGTCGTCCTCGAGGATGGCGGGCATGGTAAGATGCGGGTTGTTGGGAATGGTTGTGTGCGTGCTAGTTATGTGCGGGACGTGTGGGTCTGTGGTTCGGTTTATAGGAGTGTTTTGATGAGAACCGTTCTGTGGGAGGTTCTGGTGTTGGCCTCCGGATTAGATGCTGGTTGTCCCAGTGTGTGGACGGGTCCCAGTGTGTGAACGGGTCAATCGGGTGATGTTTTGACGGGTGGCGTCGTGATGTATTGTTATACATGATTATGTGTATTTATAACTATTTATTTATGTACGGATTATGTAAGTGAATTACATGTTTTGGTATCATTACGTGTACTGTGATTGCATGCTTTAAAACTCAGAAGTTTTATAGGCATGGTTATGTGGAATATGAGGAGGGGATGCATGTGATGCATGTTGCATGTGTTGTAGGTGCGGTGTGAGTCGCGTGTGTAGCATGTGACGTAGTCTATGAAACGTAGTGATATTACGTGGCTTTATGCATTTAAACCTTGGTTTAGTATGCATGTGGTGATTCGGTTTTATCCCGTAGTTTTTGGTGTTATCCCGTAATGTTCAGTTTATCCTATAATATGCAGTTTTATCCCGTGGTGTGTGGTCTTATCCCGCGGTATGCGGTCTTCTCTCGTGGTTTACGATTTTATCCCGTGGTATAATTCTGTGGTCAGCGGTTTCATCCCGTGGCTTACGGTAAAATTTACGATTTTACCTCGTGGTTTGGTTTGCGGTTTTACTCCGTGGTTTGGTCTTGGTTTTACCCCATAGTATACGATTTTATCCCGTGAATGTGTATTTGAGTTTGGATTTTTATATCAGTGTTAGGACTGTAGTTGCAGCTTGTGAGCGCCGATTATACTCATCTGTACTCCATTCTGTTGGAGTTAAGGTCTCTCGGTCTGAGAGGTTACATGGATTGCATGAACAGCATTGTGGGACGGATATACCAATTTTCAAATTATTTTTAAGAGTCGTGTGAATTGCGATCTAAAAACTATTTTCAAACTGTTTTCAAGGCTCCTGTGAGTGAGTCAAAAGATGGTTATATCCTCACATTCCCATTTGCGTGTGAAAATTATTTTAAAGGCTTGAAAGAGAGTCTAAAACAGCACCTCATTTTCCTAGTATGTTTGGCTTATACTGCATGCTTGTCTAGTTTCTGCTGAGCTTTGGCTCACGGTATGGAATTTGTTTTTCTTCAGGTACCGGTCACGCAGGTTGATCTAGAGGTGTCAGAGAGGTGAAAGAGCAGTAGTCTTCCTTTTTGTTCTTTCCGTTATATGTATGTTGTAACATATTTTTCCGATATTCGAACCGTGTAATGTATGCCGTTTGGCGATTATATACAATGAATGTATGGTATAATTTAATAGTATATTCTCGGGTTGGTTGTTTGTGGGTGTTTCACGTGATCCAGAGTTTAGGGCGTGACAGATTGGTATCAGAGCTCTTGGTTCGAATACCTAAGAGCCGTGGAAAGAGGGAGCATCACCGTGTAAGCTTGATTGTGTGTGCTTGATTGCATGATTTTAGATGCTTCGATAACATGAACGTGTCAGCATGTTAGATATGTGAATGATGTGTATATGTGAGTATGGGGGTTGAATCTTAGGAGTGATAGTCTTGCCTTTAGACGTTTGGGTTAACAATCTTGGGAGCCATGTTAGAAATGCGTTTAGCTGACGTGACTTCTAGCAGGGAATCTGAGTAAGTTATCCAGATTGACGTATCATTCTTATTAGTTCTCCTCTGTATATGGGGTTTTGTTTAGCATGAACCTATGTGCTTATATGTTACCTTGCTTATGTGGTTTATGTTAGGTGCTGCATCTCATGTTCTGTCTTTTTCATACAGATGCATTGTCTACGAGACGAGGGCGAGGCCATGGTCGAGGCCGTGGCCGTGGTATTGGCCAAGGGGATGTTCCTATCCCTGATGCTAGGGATGCAAATGCTCCCCTAGGACCGATGGACGCGACGAAGTTGTTGCGTGTGTTGGCAGGTTCTATCAAGCAGCTGGTTAGAGTTGAGATCTTTAGGAGAGAGGGAGTGCCTGTGGCGAGGGCTATAGTAGTGATGCGGGAGTTTAGGCGCATGGATCCACCAACCTTTGCAGGAGATCCTGATCCTATTGTGGCAACGGAGTGGCTAGAGTTGGTGACTCAGATCCTAGACACGTTGCAGATTGAGGAGGACGAGTTGCTGGTTTCCTTTGCTACTTTCCAGCTGAGGGGTGTTGCTCATGTGTGATGAAAGTATGCCAAGACCATTGCGGGAGTCACATGGGCAGCCTTTACAAGAGTGTTTCTAGAGAAATACTTTTCGGCTTCGAAGAGGGACTTGTACAGGGCGAAGTTCTACAGTCTTACCTGGGGGGCCATGGACGTCATGCAGTATGAGACCATGTTTACGAGCTTGTCCCGGTTTGCACCGAAGTTGGTGAGCACAGATGAGCTGCGATCTATGAGGTTTGAGTGGGGCTTGAGGCCAGCGAACAGGGAGCGTGTGGTTGCGATGGGACTTCGTGTATTCACAGAGCTAGTGGAGGCAGCAGCGAGGGTGGAGAACACTATGATCGAGATTCGAGCTTCCATGGAGGCCAGGATACCTCAGGGTGGGACAGAGGCGCAAACATGTAGGCGTTCCAGTAAGAGGAATAGGTCCTCTGGTATTAGCTTTCATCCATCTGGACCACAACAGTTCTCTACACCAGCACCATCAGTGGCTTCGTTAGGGAGGCCAGAGGAGAGGGAGGTCAGATGTTATCGATGTGGACAACTGGGGCATCGTCTGCCAGATTACCCGTAGCCAAGGTAGTACCGAGACCCACAATTGAGGTAGGCTCAGAGTTCCATACCGAATCAGTCGCAGGGGACGGAGCTGCCGATTTATTATAGATGTGGTCAGACAGGACATATTTGCAGGACTTATCCCCAGAGAGAAGGTGCGTCGAGTACAGTGGGCACACCAAAGGGTTCATATGTGCAGGAGCGACAGCAGTATCCTACGGTTCAGACTTCCCAAATGGTAGGTGGGAGTACGTCAGTTCAATCAGTGAGGCAGCCGACAGCGCCGAGTTATGGTGGACAGGGTAGACCGACATTGCCCCGAGCATATGCTCTCATAGCTCCCAGTTCATCTAGGGCACCGGTCGTGCCGGAGGATGCAGATATGCCTTCAGCAAGCAGAGGTACTTTCTGAGTATGCTGACCTTGGGCCAGTTTCTTTGTTGCACCCGTTTGGGAGTTGGTGATGGATTCCATTGGTGGTGTGCTGTGTTGAGGCAGTGGTTGGTGATGATGTAAAGTTGGGGTGTGATGTAGATCCCGAGTCTTTGAGATCATTGGCCATTGTTTAGGATGCCTGACCTTGTTTGACTCTTTCCTAGAAATGGTTTGGCTAACCATCTCATATGCCTGTGTCGATTGCGATCAATGGTTTGTTGTTTTGACCTTGAATTGAATTTCGGGGGCAAAATTACTTTAAGGGGGATAGAGTTGTGAGACCCTGACCCGTTTTTTTTTTTGACATTTTTCGACGTGCGTTTAGCGTTTTTGCTTTAGCATGTTTAAATACTTTTTGATGCATAATCGGGGTTAGATATGCATGCGAGACAGGTTCTTGGGACCGCGGGGTGTTGCGGTGCGAATTTTGAAAAATTTCAAAAAAAAGATATTTTCGAGTCCTATAAATATCTGGAGTTAGATATTTTCAAAAGACATTTTCAAAAACTTCTCTAGTAAGTTTTTTTTTCTCTCTGCCTTCTCTTTACGTTCTCGAGGGCCTGGTGCTCAGTTTTCAGAGATCCAACAGCAAATTCTTGCTTTTGGCACGGTGGGCTACGCGTTCATCCGGATGAATTTCCATTTTGGCGAGGCTCGATTTTGCATGTGGTTCGAGGCGTCGAGTTTTTAACTCACTAAGGTAGGATCCTAGACTCTCATGTCGTATAAGGGTGCTACGTGTAATCGTGTGGGTTTTTAACGGTTAGATTACTGTAGATCTAATTTTGGATCAAGTTGGGTTTTTTGGCTAAAAATCGTGTTTCGGAAATTTCAGCGGATGGAATCGGGTATTGGGTGTTTTTTGTGATTTTGAGGTTAGACTTCGGCGTGTGTATGTCCGAGGGTGTTAGATGGGTGTTTGGAGGCTTTGATTTGAGGCTTGGAGGTTGAAATCGTAGCTTAAAAATGGTTTTTGGGCTTGGTCAGTCGATTGGACTCATAGGTTCAGTCGACTGGATCATAGTTCTTAGGGTTCAGTCAACTGGACCTTGAGGGTCTGTCAACTAAACCATGTGTTTTGGGCATTCTGGGCTTTTCAGTGTGTTTTTCAGTCGACTAGGGGTTGGGTTCAGTCGACTGATGTTCTGAGCTGTTGGTTTTGTGGTTTTGGTTGGTTTCTTGGGTTTCTAATTGGTTTTCAATGGTATTCGGTTGATTGATTATGGGGTTAGTCAATTGAAATACTATTGGATGCCTTTTAGGGTTCGGTTGGTCAGGTCAACGCTTTGGGAGTCGTGTCGTGGCTTCGGGCTTTCATTTAGGTGTCATCCTCGGGGATGACGGGCATGGTTAGATACAGGTTGTTGGGCACGGTTGTGTGCATGCTGGTTATGTGCGGGACGTGTGGGTCCGTGGTTCAGTTTATAGGTGGGTTTTGATGAGAACCGTTATGTGGGAGGTTCTGGTGTTGGCCTCTGGATTAGATATTGGTTGTCCCGGTGTGTGGTCGGGTCGTTCGGGTGAATTTTTGACGGGTGGCATCGTGATGCATTGTTATACATGGTTATATGCATTTATAACTGTTTATTTATGTACGCATTATGTAAGTAGATTACATGTTTTGGTATCGTTACATGTACCGTGATTACATGCTTTAAAACTCAAAAGTTTTATAGGCATGGTTATTTGGAATATGAGGAACAGATGCATGTGATGCTTGTTGCATGGGTTGTAGGTGCGGTGTGAGTCGCGTGTGTAGCATGTGACGTAGTCTATGAAACGTAGTGACAGTACGTGACTTTATGCATTTAAACCCTGGTTTAGTATGTATGTGGTGATTCGGAGTTATCCCGTAGTTTTTGGTGTTATCCCGTAATGTTTAATTTTATCCTGTAATATGCGGTTTTATCCCGTGGTGTGCGGTCTTATCCCGCGGTATGCGGTCTTCTCCCGTGGTTTATGATTTTATCCCGTGGTATAATCCCGTGGTTGGCGGTTTCATCCTGTGGCTTACAGTAAAATTTACGATTTTAGCCCGTGGTTTGGTTTGCGGTTTTACCCTGTGGTTTGGTCTATGGTTTTACCCCATAGTATACGATTTTATCTCGGGAATGTGTATTTGAGTTTGGATTTTTATCTCAGTGTTAGGACTATGGTTGCGACTTGTGAGTGCCGGTTATACTCATCTGTACTCTATTCTGTTGGAGTTAAGGTCTCTCGGTCTAAGAGGTTACATGGATTGCATGAACTGCATTGTGGGACGGATAGACCAGTTTTCAAATTATTTTTAAGAGTCGTGTGAATCACGATCTAAAAACTATTTTCAAACTATTTTCAAAGCTCCTGTGAATGAGTCAAAAAATGATTATATCCTCACTTTCCCGTTTGCATGTGGAAATTGTTTTAAATGCTTGAAAGAGAATCTAAAACTGCACCTCGTTTTTCTAGCATGTTTAGCTTATACTGCATGCCTGTCTAGCTTCTGCTCAGCTTTGGCTTACGGTGTGGGATTTGTTTTTCTTCAGGTACTAGTCACGCAAGTTGATTTGGAGATGCCGGAGAGGTGGAAGAGCTGCAGTCTTTCTTTTTGTTCTTTCTATTACATGTATGTTATAACATGTTTTTTCGGTATTGGAACCATGTAATATATGCTGTTTGGCAATTATATACAATGCATGTATAATTTAATTTGAGAGTGTATTCTCAGGTTGTTTGTTTGTGGGTGTTTCACGTGACCCAGAGTTTGGGGCGTGACAGATGATCTGGTCCTTCAATTGCTGAGAATAGAAATGCTTTCAAAACTTGGGGCTCACCATCAACGGTGGCACAGGAACGACACTGGGGAATGGGACAGTGTTCGACGAGTGGAGGATAGGAGTGAGGCTTCTTGGGTTTAGATCCTATGGTTGATTATGCCTCTGCATCATTTCCCAAGCTTTTAACTCTTTAAATTCATGGAAGAGAACAGAAAATTCAGGAGAAGAAGAAGACAGCAAAGTCGGCGGTGGCTTGGATTGTGGTCGCCGGACGGGATGGGCGAGGGAGGTGGCGCCAATACCCTCGGTGATGGGGCGAAGGTAGTGTGGCTTCTGCCTTTATCTTCTCGCTCTGTCTCTCTCTCGATCTCTCTTAATCTCTCTCTCTTTTTCTGCATTTTTCCCGAAGCTTCTCAGCTTCGGCTAAGAGGCATTTTCATTTCAATTTTTTTTGGAGATACCTTAATTAAATTTTAAATTAAATTCAAGTAACTCAATTAAAATTTTCTGACATCACCGAATTTATCACCAATTTATCGTTCCAGTGTCGCGAGGCACCAACCGCGTATAACACATCATATTATTGTCAAAAGTCCTTCCCGAAAATTCTAATTACGTCGAATAAAATCGTACCGGATCACTACACCTACAGTGGCCATAGCATTATTTTTAAGTTTTTTCATTCTATTGACCTATTCTCCTAGGGTTTAAAGATAGGTATTTGTATAATTTAATTGTTGAGGGATATGTTGATCGGATTCGGAGAAATGACGAGCCTTAATTCTTGAACCTAGTTGAATTATTCTACTGGGAGGATGAATAGATTGAGATTCACTACCATCAGTGGTAGTCCATTTTTTCTCAAACGTATTAATATCTTTTGATAAAAGAATGATAGGAACATCTATTTCATTTTGAGAACAATAAATATTTAAATACCAAGGGAAAAATCTAATATGATTTTTGACATGTTTTAAGAATTCTAAATATTTATTTCAAATTTCATTTATATCGTCTTCATCATTTATATGATTAAAGAATTGTCTATTTAATGTATTATAACCTTGTTTATATTCTTGATTAATTTTATCAATTAAAGATTTGTACTCTTCTTCAGAATTGAACTCTTCTTCAGAATCGGACTCATGATCTGCCTCCATTGCTATTGTTGGAACGCAGAAGAAAAATTTAGAACTGGCACCGTGATAGTAAAAAATGGCGCATGCGTTTTTCATGAAAAATCATATCGACGAACAGATATATTAAGATTAAATATACCTTCAAGAAACTTGTACAAGTTTCTTTGATGCAGAACAACG
>JAUMHN010421729.1:0-13189 GCA_032360265.1 Heliamphora ciliata
CGCTTAATTTTTATGTTTTTCTTAAAAATAAAAAATAAATTCAAGTTTTTCACTAAAATAATTACCCATTTCATTGTTTGTTCAAAAATTCTAGTATTCCTACTATTTTAATCGCCATTGCATAGGTACCTAAGCTAAGTTCAAGATCTCAAACAAGTTATACAGCAATCATCATCCACACCATCATTAAAATAAATCATCATCACCATCCGGGGGATCCTAGGCATGCGTCTACGTTTGATATATCATAAAAACATTCTTTGGTATTAAAACGATAAGGATAGGATACATACTGAAGGTCGCTGGCGAGAAATATGCTGGTCAGGCTCCCGCAGTAGAACATCGGCTGCAACAACATCGGTAGGAGGCTCGTATTGCCGCATCCCACCCGGATGTAGGCGGTGCGGGACCGGAGCATAGGTATGCAGATCAAAAGGAGCTGGGTGGCCCTCCCCAGCATCGGGATCAAGGAAGTCATCTATCGCGGCCTCAGTAGCAGCATTTGCTGCCACCTGCGCCTCGGCAGCTGCTCGTGCCTCCTCCTTAGCATCACGGTGGGAGGCGCGCTCTGCCTCAAGAACAAGAGCGTCCATCGCAATGGTGGGCTGCGTGGTAGTGACCCCGCCAGCAGGAAGACTGGTAGTCGTGCCCCCGAGAATCCCCATAACGGAGCTCTCGCTAACGGATGAACCCCGATGGCTCCTACAACGTCATCAAGATTGCCATGGCCTGCCCTGTCAAAAAAAGCAAAAGAAAAGGGTAAAGAACAGAAGGAAGGCACAAAGGGCTAAGAGAGGATTCAAGAGTGCGAAGGAGCTAGAGAGAGAGTGAGTATGTGAAGAATGGTTCTCAGCCGCGCGCCTTGAAAACCTTATGCGCACCTAAAGGTGGCGGTCGCCATATTTAATGTTGGCGACCGTTGGGTTTCTCAAACGTTTTCTAGCGATCGCCACGTTCAAGGAGATTTTATCCGGCGACTACCAGTTTAGAAGGGTTTTGATAGTGACGACCGCCATGTCAGAGGGGAAATGGCGCCAGTCTGTCAATAGTCACATCCATTTTTAGGTTTTTGAGCGGAGTTGTTTGGGGGTCTGTTATTTATATATGTTTATTCTCTTTTAAGTATGTTTGTTTTATTTGTTTGTTTTCCTTTGCGTTATTTTCAAAAATATTTTATTAGTAAAAATGATTTCCAAGAATAATAATAATTTTTCTTAAAAAATAATAATTTTTCTTATTTTGTGTAGATGTTTTTCTAACTTTAGGGGTTTTTCAAAAATAAATCTTGGGTGTTTTCTAAAAATATTTCAAGAGAATTTTTCTGCGTAGTCTCTTGCGCCTCGTCCCGAATTTTTAGGTCTTAACTCGACCTATTAATTCGTGATTTTCTTTTTGATAAATTTAATTTTGAACCGTAACTTGCCTTTTAATTATTTTCATCCCATGTTTCATTCCGAATTTTTAGTTCATAACTCGATCTATTAATTCGTAATCATCCTTTCCGTAAAATTTTAAGTCGTAACTTGGTTTTTAATTATTTTTATCCCGTGTTTCATTTCGAATTTTTAGGTCTTAACTCGACCTATTAATTCGTGATCATCCTTTCCGACAAAATTAATTTTGAGCCATAACTTAGCTTTTAATTATTTTTGTCCTATGCTCATCCCAAAATTGCGAGGTCTTAACTCGACCGATCAAATTGTTTTTTCGGTTAGGATAATTTCTTGGATTCTAACTCGATCCTTTTAATTATTTTATCCCTAACCGAGTTCTTAGATCTTAACTCGATCTTTGACTTACTTGTTTTGTGCTCTCTTTAAATCTTGACTCGATCTTTAGGATTTGTTCGATCACACCAGCATTTGCATTATGTTTTCTATCTTACATCCTTGCATTTTTGCCCCAGGAACTACGTTTTGGTTTGATACCTAGCAAAGGAGTACGTAGGCAGCTCGATGAAAATTTGAGTACGGCTAACATCATATGTATGCTTGTGTGCTTATGGCCTAAGATTGACGGCATGGACAAATGGCTATTGTCTTTGAATCTTTGATATAATCTGTATCACGCGTTGTTATGTAATTTATATCAAAGAGGGGCAACTGTAGACACCCCAATTGATCCCGCCCATTCTTAGGTGAATCCGATGATAAAAACAGGTTGAACGGTGCTTTAGTTCGATCCTCGGGAAGAGATCCAAGCACGGTATTTGAACCCAGAACCTTCAAACCAATAAAATTTTGTTGAACCTTCGATAACTTGTTATACAATTCATTTCCCAAAGTGGCGACCGTCATGTTCATTGTGACGACCGTCAATAGAACCTCTTGGAAACTCTAGCCAAAAGTGGCGACCGCCACATTCAACCTAGCATCGCCAACTTGTATTGTGGCGACCGCCAATAGAACATTGTGGAACCTTTCTTATACATGGCGACCGCCATCTCTAATCTGGCGATCGCCAACTCCAAATGGCCTGATGTGTCCCAAAACGTGGCAACATCTCATTGGTTGAAGAATTCTATAAAAACCGTACCCTTGGTACGTTTTCAAGAACAGAATTTTAGTGAGAGGTCTAGTGAGAGAAGCTCTGCCGAGTTGCCGAGAAATTTTGAGTCCCGACGCCGAAACCCTACCGAAATACCGAGATCCGAACCTCCGACGCCTACATTGAAAGCCTTACTTGGATCACCACCCGAGGATTGGACCATTGAAGCACATTCCCCCAACTTGAGGATTCCTAAGCAATCTAGATATTTTGTTTGGATTCCCGATCATTCTAACTCCATTCCCTCTCTTTTTGAGTGATCGGGTTAAATTCGAAATTTAATTCATGCATTTTTTTCATTTATGTAGTTAAGCTTACTTGTTGTTTACATTACCTCATGTAATTTAATTACTTTAATTAATTCTTTAGTTACACTTTCACACTAAATACGTTGTTATTTTTTATTAATTTATTAAATAGTGCTAATATATTTTGGCAATTACAACTTGTCAATATTGTTAATTGTTATAATAACGCACTTACATACATATGGATATAGTTGTCAATACTATATTCATATTTGACAATTAAATAGTTATAGTTTGGTTCATTTTATTTTTCTAGTATTAGTTTGATTTCATATTCCATTGCCTTCTTTTTATGTAGCTTAATTTCCTTTGTTAGTATTAGTTTAATTTTTCAGCATTCATTTTTCTTTTTCTTTTTTTTCTTTCAATATTAGTTTAATATTCCTTCATTAGTCTTTAGTTTTTCATTTTCTTCTTTTTTTTTCTAGTAAGTAATTTTCTTTTTTAGCATTCTATTTCATTTTCTTTTCTTTTCTTGTAATATTAATTTAACGCTCCATTTTATTCTCTTTTTAGCTTAATATTTCTTTTCTAGCTTTCATATTTCCTTTCTTTTATTTATTTTTAATATTAGTATAATTTCCATTTCTAGCATTTTATTTTCTTTTCCTTTCATTATTAGCTCTAAATTTCCTTATAATATTTTATTTTCTCTTACTTTTCTTTTAGTGATAGTTTAATCTTTCTTTATTAGTATTTTTTTCATTTAATGTTAGTATTTATTTTTCTTTTAAAGCCCCATTGAGTTTAATGAAATAGGAGAATAAGAAAAGTACTATCTTTCTTTTATAGTACTTTTCTTATTCTTCTATTTTTCTTTTAAAGCCCCATTTCTTTTTTTTTTTTATATAGCTCTATCTTTCTATATATATAGCTCTATCTTTCTTTTATAGTACTTTTCTTATTCTCCTATTTTATTAAACTCAAAAATTATAAAAAAAAAAGTTCTTAGATTATATTTTATCTTTAGGTGTAATTTTTCTCTCTTTTCTTTTCTTTTTCCTTATTTTTCTTTGTCTTTTAAAACATAAAATGTAAATAGTTAGGCTTCCTTTTTCAAAAAGTTTAGTAACATTTTCTAACCTTTTTATTTTTGGCATAATTTTTCTTTTGTGAACTTTTTCTTTTCCTTTAAATCTTTAAATTCTTTTTTGTTATAAAACCCTCATTTTAAATTTCTTTGTTAAGTAAACTTTCTTTTAATATAGAATTTTCTCTTTTGTGCATCTCTTATTTCTTTTATTTATTTATCATGTTAATGCCAATTTAGTTTATTTTGGTAACATGCATATTTTGATTACTTTCTTTAAAACATTTTGTGTCTAAAGTAGTTTATCTTATTTTGCAACAATTCATATTTAGATAGTTTTAACAATTTCTAGCATGTTTTTTATTGTTTTATACATACTATAATAGTTTAGTTTTTTTTGATGAAATTGCATGCTGGTGTGCTCTATGTATTCTTTAGTTAAAAATTACATACCATAGGACTTAAGATTTTTTTTTTCCTTTATTTGTTTTGATTTGGAGTGCTATGTACATATATTATGTATTTTCTATATTTGATTTTAGATGTTCTCTCTTTGCCTTCATTTTCTTTATTTGCATGCATTTAAAAAATAATATTAAAGAACCAATGATGATTAGTAGAGGCCAACCTTACGGTTGGACGAGCGGGGTGCCTAACACCTTCCCCGATTCGTACCTTAGCCCCCGAACCTCTTTATCTAGTTAAACGTTTTAAAGATCAGTAGTCATTTTTGTTTTTCTTAGTTTTTTTCAAAAACTAAGTAGCGACTCCATTTTGAACAAAAATAGATTTTTAAAATTTGATTTTCAAAGTGTTTTCTAAACATCTTTAAATTCTCTTATTTTGATCATTTTCCAAAAATTCCAAGAATCCCGGCGCCACAGTCCTAACACTACGTTCCCATTGATCGGGGTCTCTACAAACAATGCATTACCCAATGTATCTATCTCTAACCTCAAAGTAGATGCAAAAGCAGATGAGATAAAGAAATGTGATGTTCCTGTGTCGATAAGAATACTGGCCTATGAACGGTATACTAAAAGAGTACCTCTGATGATTGAAGTAGTCGCTGAAGCATCAGGCACAACTAGTGCCTTTGAAGAACTCGGATCAGTGAGGTCAAACACCTGCCCCTGCGGTCCCCTGGCCTATCCACCATGGCTCTACATCATAGGCTGTCGCACTGACTGAGCTGAAGTACCCCTTCTACGACCCTAGAAGCCTAAGCTGCTGGCTACTGTAGTGGCTGTCGGTAAGTCTGTCGTCCCTATGCCGATTGAACTAGTGGTGCACCTGCCATGCATTGTATACTCCTTCCCAAAGGAAAGTTTCTGCAAAAGTGCCTCGCCTGACCGCACCCAAAGCATATTAGTAGCCCTCACCCCTAGGACTGAACAGGTATAGAACTCTGGGGTTGTCCCCTCAATGGGCAATCCACCGCACGATGCCCTGGCTGTCTGTACTGATAGCAAATGAGGTCCCTCCGCTCCGCCGGTTTCGACAAAGCTACCAAGAGTGCCGGTGCTGAAAACTGGTGATATGACTCAGTAAGATGAGAACTGGGACCAAACGACCTCTACCTCTTGTTGCGGCATCCACCTGACTGTGCACTCGTTCCTCCTTGCGGTGCTTTAACCTCTCTAGCCTTACAAGTCTCATTCAAGGTATTCTCAATGGTGACTATCGATTCCACTAACTCAGTAAAAACACATAGCCTTAATCCTGCCACCCTTTCCTTGATCGCGGGTTTTAAACCCCTTTCAAACCTCTTTGAATGTAGCTCATCTGTGCCAATGGATTACTATGCAAAGTGAGCTAAATTGGTAAACTTGGCCTCGCACTATACAACACTCATCATCCCCTAGGTGAGTGAAAAGAACTCCTCCCTATAGATGTCCCTAGATAACTAAGGAAAGTATTTCTCCAGAAACACCATTGTAAAAGCAACCCATGTACCCTCCACAGTAGTTCTAGTAAACTTTCACCACTATCGGCGTCACCCCTCAACTAGAATGCAGCAAACTCAACCCTCAAGTCGTCCTCGACTATCTACAATGTGTCTAAGATTGTAGTCACGAGCTCTGGCCATTCAGTGGCCACTTTGGGATCAGGACTCCTGACAAAGGTAGGAAGGTCAAGACGTTGGAACTCACGCATGGCAACGGTAGCCCTTGGCTTAGGTACTCTCACCCCTCCCCTAGCAGCCTCAGCTAACTGGAAGATGGAGTCCACCATCTAGCAAAATAGATCTACCCCATCTACTGGTACTTGGAGAACATTAGCATCTCCGACATCAGGGATTGGCGAACATAACTTCTATATGAAAGAAAACATGAAACATAACAACTTAAGATTCGATTTACCATGTCATTACTGACACATATCACCTAATCATACTAATACTTAGCCATTCTAGATCATGTAAACAAACTCCACGTACCGAGAAGTACCAACAAGAGTGATAAGTCAATTTGGGTGACCCACGCATATTCCTTGCTAGAAAGTACGTCGGCCAAATGCATTTCTAACTTGATTTTCAAGTTGGTTAATCCAAACTCCCTAAGGCAAGACAAATCAATCCTAAGATCCAATCTCCATGCCCGAGTACAACGTAACATTCTCATACTATCAAAATATTTATAACACATGCAAGTCAAGAACACGCAACTTTCATCACAAGGTGATGCAACATCTTTCCACGGCTCTTAGGAATTTGAACCTATAACTTTGATATCAACTATCACGCCCCAAAACCTAGGTCACATGAACCACCCAAAAAAATCGATTGTGAAACTAAGATCCACCGAAAACACCCGAGCCTAAATGGTTCAAAGAACCTTACCCAAAAATGAATTGAAAACCTTTGAAAAGTGCATTTCCAAGGGTTTATTTTAAGTAAAAGAGTAATCCAAAAGGATAAGGTCAAGGTCCCAAGAGCCAAGCGTTTAGAACAAAAACACAAGATTTTTCAAAATCTACCTAGACCGATCGAGTGGTCTTTAATAGTACACTATTTTCTTCAAGTCTATCAAGCAACCGAGACATGCAAAAGATAGCTCGATAGACTAATTGATCGGTTCATTGAGCAGTCTGGCCCTAGACAAATTTTCAAAAGCCAAATCTTGAAAATCTATACTTAGAAAATATTCTAATATAATCAATACATTCAATGCAAAATGGAATAACTTTAAAGGTGCCAAAAACTTGATCCAAAACCTCCTTCAAGGCGCAAGAATTGAAATTAAACAATAAACCAACTAAAAATAGTTTAGATAACATTAGGGTCACCCAATCAAAAACCGTTTCAAACTACCAAAGAACCAATACAACCACCAAAGGTTTCTCCTGTTCACATACAACATACATACATTGGAATCATAATTTGGAGGTTTACAAAATATATACTATCATGTATAAAACGTATTACAACGATTACATGATTCAAAATAACTAAGAAATAAGAAAACTATAAGTTTTTTAATCCACTATCACCCTCCGAACTTCACCACATCAAGCCACATAATCAGGGTCATTTGAAATTGTTCAAATCCAATAACGTAAGCCAAAACCCAATAGGAATAGAATATCATGAATTAAAAGTATATCATCTAATTACCAGTTATATGAACAACTCAACCACGCAATCCTTTAAAATAATTTTTCGTCAAAACCATAAATGTTCATATAACCCAATGACATCTCAAAATTTGAAAACACCACAAGAGTTATTTTAGCTCTCCACAAGGTTTTCAAACTAAAAAGGATTTACACAACCACAATAATTTACAATACCGACATTGTCGCACTGGAGACAATGGTAGCAAGTATAAATTCTCATCTATTGACCTAGGTTCGGGGCATCCAATGGCCCACTAGGCAATGATGAGTTCTATATCTTACCACAGCAACAACCTCCTCCCATTGGGGCAACCATTTCATTTACGAGGATTAACCCGAAGAGTGAAACACCTATTTGCGCAAATTTTTTGACTTTTATCGAGGCGCAATTGAGATCCACATTTACCACATTGTTATAGTATATTCACAAATCATTTAAGGCACACAGCCTAACCATTAATTTGATTAAAGGCACACAGCTAACCCATCAAAAATCATGGAGGTAAAACAATATTTTTGCACAAAACTATCCACAACTTAACCAAATATTTAAAACTCATGCTCAACCCCAGGAGTTAGCTCCAACACCAAAATCCATGTGTTTGCAACATTTACATAACTTCCTCCGATTTTCAAAATACATATTTATTAAAACCATATAAACATGCATCCACCAACTTTGTAATAAATCTTACAAGCTCAAAACATACTTTGAACCAACCAAACAAGGTTTAATCTCAAAATCAAACATTTATAGCATTTACACATGGTAAAGATGCGTATAATCATATGTAGCACCCTTTTAAAATAAGATAGTCTAGAATCCTATCGTAGAGAGTTAAAAACTCGACGCTTTAACTTTCCACGAAAAACCAACGTTGTCGAAACGAGATTTTGTTCCAATGGATGCGAAGCCCTCAGTGTGTACAACACGTTCCACTCTTGCAATGCCAAAAATCACACCCGAGGCAAAAATCACCCCGATCAATTGGTCTCAGGACCGATCAAGTGGTCCTGCCCAGAAAATTCTCAACTTTTACACCACAATGCCCAAGCGATCTGAAATTAATTCTATCATGCATTTTTAAGTCCCAACATGCATACATCATATAGAAATAAACCATTTTATAACAACCATATGCATTTTATAATATATCGAGAAAATATTACAAAATAAAATAAAGGACTGGCCTCACATTTTAGGGGTTCAGGGGTCGAGGGGCAAGGGCCATGGATTGGTGTCAAGTTTAGGAGTCTTTGCCCACGGGCCGGGGGTTCAGGGTTCAAGGCTCAGGGGTCGAGGGTTCGGGGGTCAAGGGTTGAAGGTCGAGGGTCGAGGGTCGGGGGTCGGGGATCGAGGGTCAAAGTTTGAGGATTGAGAGTTCAGGGCCTGACGGTCAAGGGTTAAGGGCTGGGGGTCGGGGGTCTAGGGGTTCAGGAGTCTGGAGTCGGAGTGGAGGGTTCAAGGGTCACCACCACCACTGAAGCAATTGCTTCCACTACCACCACTGACGCCATTGCTTCCACTGCCACTACTACCACCAATTTTAACACTACTATATCCACAAGCACCATCATTAACTATGAAAATCACAACCACACACATAATTAATATTTTTTTAAAAATATTTTCTAAAAAATAATTTTTACTAAAAATGTTTTTTTAATGTAAATGTTCTCCATCGAAACAAATGGAGCATTAAGAAAATACCAATTTTTTTCCAATTCTCAAAAATTATTTTCGCTAAAAAAGAAAATGATATGAAAACATTGGACGCGTTCTCAAACATTTTATTGGTTTTTAATTTTCAAAAACACAACAAATGAAAAAATAAGAAATAAAAATCCACTCCAAATACATGTAACTTTCACTTTTAAATGACAGTTATTACTATAACTTTAATGAGGCCGCCCCACAAATGATAGTGAATTTTTAAATAGAACTTTGAAGTCACATTACAAGAAAATACACTTTTGGCGACCACCTTTACCAACCAAACAAGGCTTGGTCGGCGTAAGTATGCACTTTTCACGACTGACTACATCTTGGTCGGTGAAAGTATACACATTCGGCGACTAGACACAGTTTGATCGGCCAAAGTATAACCTTTCGCGACTAAAAATAGTTTGGTCAGCGAAAGTATAGACTTTACGTTGCTAAAATTCGTTTTGTCAGCGAAAATATAGACTTTACGTTGCTAAAATTCGTTTTGTCAGCGAAAATATACACTTTCTGCGTCCCAATACTATTTGGTCGGCAAAAGTACTATACTTTTCGCGACTAAAAACATATTGGTTGGTGAAAGTATAGTGTCAGCGACCGAATACTATTTGGTAGGCGAAAGGTTTGCACTTTCTATGACCAAATTAAGTTTGGTCAGCGTAAGTATAAACTCTTAATAACTTTTGAACATATTTTTCAAAAATATAATTTTTATTTTTTTAGAAAATATCTAACACTATTAATTTATTAAAAAGGAATATTAAAAAAGAAAGTTTATTAAAAAAGAAAGTACATGTGACATGTTTATTTTATGAATTATCAATAGTTTGCTCTAGTGTGATTTTTTTTCTGGTATTACGTATTATTTTAAATATATATAAATTATTATTCAAAATGTTTATTATTCACAAATTTAAAATCTTTTTCTAACCAAAATATTAGGTCAAGAAAAACAACCTTCGGCAGTTAAATCATTTGGTCGGCAAAATGTATTAAAAAAATAAAAATTTCTGCTGACCACATTATTTGGTCGCCAAAAACACCTTTGCCGATCAAATTATTTGGTTGGCAGAAGGAATTAAAAAAATTAAAGGTTTTTTCCAACCACATTTTTGGTCGCGAAAAATACCTTTGCTGACCAAATAATTTTGTTGGCAAAGGACCTTCACTTTTGCCGACCAAACGATTTGGTCGTCAGAGCCTATCTTTACCGACCAAAATATTTTCGCGACTAATCATGTTTATCGGCAAAAGTATACATTATCGGCTAAAAAGGCAACCAAAATATTTTGCCGGCAAAATATTTTAGCGACCAAAAATTAACTTTGGCCGACCAAATTTTTAGTCGCCGAAAGAGCTTTTTCTTGTTTTGTCACTAAATAAAATAGATTTCCATATAAAGAGTGCCAGTTAGGTCCTCTCTCTTAACCTCACTTAATTTGATGACTGGCTGGTACTGGTGGTGCCCAAAAAGCAAGAGCATTATCTAGTGTTCGAATACAACATGATTGTCTGTCTACCTAATCATAGATGGTCCAAGGGGACGTCGTCCCCCTTACTTTCCAAAATATTAATTATTTGAACTCATAGTTTTGAATATCATACCGGATAGGGGTGTAAAAATGGTATAAGGCCCAACGGGGTCCGAAGCCCGTCACTGTGTGGGCCCGGCCCGTACTGTTCATGGGTTAGGCCTGCTCCGCACCTTCTAAGCCCGTGGGCTGGGCCGGGCCGAGGCCCACCCGCAAGCCCGGCCCGACCCTAGGCCCGCCTTTAACCCACCCACAGGCCCGGGGGCCCGGGCTAGCCGTTGGGCCAGACTCGGCCCGCTCAGCCCTCTCACCCCCCAAACGGTCAAATTTTGAAATGGACGGCCCAGATTAAATCTGTTTGAAAATCAATGGCTAAAATTTTTTGACCAGTGGGCCCAGCCCGGCCAACGGCTATTTTTTTTTTAAATATATTTTTTTTCCTTATAAATAGGGATGCCCATTTGAGGATTTTTCATCCAAAAACATCTCTCCTCTCTACTCTCTTCTCTCTAATTACTCGATAATATTTGGGTTCGGTGCAATTGTTAACAAATCAAGAAGTGAAGATCAAGATCAAAATACAAATCGATCGAGATCAAGATTAAAGATCGGAGTTCCTTAATTCGGTTTGCTTTATTTTTTGTAATTTAATTTATTTGTTGCAATATTTAATTAAATTTTGAATACATTTTTTAAAATTCTAATTAATTTTTTTAGAAAATTAAATTAAATTTTATTTTTATTTTTTAAAATTCTAGTCTCTATTCTCTAAAAAAATTAAATTTTTTACAATTTTATTTATTTATTGTAATATTTAATTAAATTTTGAATACATTTTTTTTAAATTCTAATTAATTTTTTTAAAAATTAAATTTTATTTCATTTTTAATTTTTTTAAATTCTAGTCTCTATTATCTAATTTATCAGTTTCGCTTTAAGATTTTTATAAATTTTTTTTATCGATGGATCTAAATATTTTTACCGTTGATGAAGAAGAAGATATTTTTACATTTCCACCTAATGGTTCTAATCCCACTCATCCTGTTCCTATTTCTAATCTACCTACTTCTTCATAAACATCTGCACATGTATCTGCATCTGTATCTATAGGTTCATCTGACAAAAAAGTTTCAAATGTGTGAAAATTTTTTAAAAAATTTATTATAATTTAATTATAATAAGTTAAAATTTAACTTAAAATTTAAAAATAAATACACAAATTAATAAATACACAAATAAACAATAAACTTAAAATTTAAAAACAAATAATATAATAAACTTATTAATAACTTAAAATTTAAATAAACTATAAACTTAAAATTTAAAAACAAATAATGTAATAAACTTATTAATAACTTAAAATTTAAATAAACTATAAACTTAAAATTTAAAAACAAATAATGTAATAAACTTATTAATAACTTAAAATTTAAAAACTATAAACTTATTAATTTATAATAATAAATTATTAATTACAAACTTATATAATATAATAAACTTTAATTTTATAATTTTTAATTTAACTTAATTTTAAACTACTATTGTATTATAAATTTAAAAAAAACACTCAGACCCAATCAAGCCCGCCCGATGCCCGTAGCCCAAGCCCGAGCCCTTTACCCCTAGGGCATGGGCCAACCTCCGGAGAAAAAAGCCCTGCCCGAATATTTGGCCGGGCCGGGCCCAAATTACATGGCTGATACCGGACAGTATATCGATTATTTTATTAGTATGGTATGTATTGATACCGGTAAAATATCGAGTACCGTTTTGAATTTGTGGCAATAAAATATTATATGTATATTTTTAGAAAATATTGTTCACTAATAAATAATTTAGTATAACATAATTATTTGCTTAAAATAACATTTTAATTAATTAGTCTAATTTAAATTTTAATCTCATTGTTTATAGTGAGATAACTTATTTGAAAGCGATAAAATTTAATAAGTAATACTTTTAATAATAATTTAATATTGATTAATTTTAGAACTCTCCCTTTATACTATATTTGATGTTTGAATTGAGGTATAAAAATAAATAAACAAAAATAGAAGCAAAAAAATAAGTAAAAATTATTTTTTTTTAAAATTAATTATGAACCGGTACATATCTGGTATTACTCGGTATAGGTCGGTATTAACTGGTACGACCAGTACAGACCGGTATTTTAACCGGTACAGAACTAAATAATTAGCATATCAGTATTGTTTAAAACCAATACGTACCGGCCGGTACGGGCTGATACGGTATAATATTGATAACTACGATTGAACTTAAATATATCAAAATTATATAAGTTTATCCTCAAGTTTTTTTTGTTGTCGTTTTAGGAGAATATCTAACGCCAAAATAAATACATGCTCGGGGATCCAGAAAATACATCTTTATTTACTTTCAACAAATTAAAATAATCTGAAATTACAGGAAA
>JAUMHN010421739.1:0-13185 GCA_032360265.1 Heliamphora ciliata
AAACGTGGGGAGAATTTAGTGCATTTGATAATTGGAAACTCAAGACATAATTTGAGTTAGGGCCGGTAGTTCAGTCAGGACTTTTAGTGGAATAAGTTCTGGTTCGTACGAGAAAGGATCTAACTCGGGAACAGAGTTAGGGATATTCGGTTTTTTCGTATGGTTAGCCCGAGTCCTATAATTTGTCGTGATCCCTCACGTAGCCCACTATACGCACGGATATTTTTCTTATTAGTTTCGGATTTGAATTAATTTAATTTGATTGTCGGTTTGCGCCGGGACGATCAAGAGAATTAAATTAATTCATTAGGGGCATTTTTTGTATTTGGCACACTAGGGATTTTCTCCCTAGTGGCCTGCCCTAGAGAGAGATAAAGAGGGTTATTTTTAGCCTCAAAACTTGTTTCTAAAATGTGGAATAGAGATAAGGTAAGGGAGACTAAAAATATATGGAAGTGATATATTTTAACGTATCATATTTATCTCTCTCTCTCCCAACGTGGTGGCCGCCCTATTCTCTCTCCATCTTGATTAATTTTTTTGAATTTTGAGAGCATTCAAGTGTGAAAAGAAACCAAAGCATGAATACACGAAGATCCGGATCGGTGCTCACTCGCCGGAATCGTCGAGTGCGTCGGGATACACTTGAGAAGATCGTTGGGTCATCTCGGATCGTTGTTCGGCTTCAAAAAAACTTGTTCAAGTTTCTTGAAGGTATATTTAATTATAAAATATCGGATTATTTTATTATTTTTCATGAAAATCGCACAACGTCATTTTTTACGGTCACGACGTAGTTTAATCAAAAAAATTTCGCTGCGCGGCTCTAACACGAACAGTTGTTCGAATGTGGAGAGTGGTTGCGTGATCAAGTAACGCTTTAATGGGGACTGCAGGTTTTTTTCCACCATCCTTACTTGCTCCTTTTCAGAAGGTCGATTTGTCATCTTAGCGGCCTTTCCCCTCCATTGAGTCAGGAAGTCCACGAAAGATTCCCTGTTCTCCTGTCGGGCTATTTTGAGCTCCCAGATAGTTACATCCAGTTGGATGTTGTAACTATACTAGCCGATAAAAATCATTGCGATGTCTTCCCAAGTTCTGGTTTTGGCTACATCAAGAGAAAGAAACTATTTCTAGGCTGCCCCAGAAAGAGATCGGTGAAAGAGCTGAGCCTTCAACTGGTCATCAATCCCCATTAGCGACAAGGTACCAACGCACATACGGAGATGAATTCTGGGATCTCTAGTTCCTTCAAATTTTTTCATGTATGGCATTTTAAAATTTTTCAGCAATTTAGCATCTGGGAACTTGCAGAGTCTCCCTACATCGAGCATGTATTTCTTGACCCCGTTGGCTTTTCTAAGGACCTTCTCCATCTTGTCAATCTTCTCAATCAGTGCGGATTCTTTAGACTGCGTAGTGTTTTCTTCCTCAACTATAACTTGACGAGGGTTCCGTAGGGGTGGTGAGACAAATTGTGGTCCATCGAGGACTTGGTTGTCATTCCAAAAGTTTTTTCCATTCTCGTTTATCTCATCTGGTTGTCTATTCGCAACAGGGATACGGGCCTGAATTGGCCGAATTTGTGCCTGACATTGCACTTGAGCCTTAGTCTATTGCTCTACGGCTCTTTGTATATCAGTAATCGCTCTCATTAGGGTTGCTAGATCTTCTAATTTTTGCCATTTCAGCTGGCTCAGTCGGCTGTTCAGATATCCTACAAAGTCTTCCTGTCACTGATCTTTCCCAGACACGTATTGACTGCACTTTCCTTGACCCAATGGTAACCCCACAGAGAATCCTGAGTCCCAAAAGCGAAATGACCAGTATTAGACACTTCCCGGGCAAATATTCTGGCAGCAGATAACAGATATCTTGAATTTCCACAATAACAGATCATGAACAGATAACCATGGAAGCTATAACAATGCCCCTGCCGGGCTCACATGGGCAACATAACGAGATGATTAAAAAACCACTATGATGGCTAAAAAGGGGATCAACTAAGATCTAGGGGGAAGGTTTGACAGCACTCCTGCAAGAAATAAAGCTATGCTCACCGGATTGGTTCGATCTAAAAAGCATGACGATAGAGGAATAATTCTTGAGAGTATTACAAGAATTTGAAAGAAACGAGCCTATGTCAAGGATTTGGAGGAAACTAGCCTATGTCAAGGGGGAGATAACTAATGCCCGAGAAGATCTTGGAGGAGAGAGAAACCACCCTAGAAGCTAAGACAAAACACGTTCATGATGACAATAAGAAAAATCAAAAGTGGTGAGAAACAAAACCCGGACAAGAACCCGAAGGAAAAGCTAGCCTAAGAAAAGGATAACAGAAAACCCCGGTCGAAACTGGAGAAAGAACTAGCCTAAGCTTAACAAGCAAGCCTAATCAATAACAATCAAAACATACAACAAAGAAAATACATAATCTTACTAGGGTCAACGTTACCTAATGGGGAATTCTAAGTTCACTATTTGCAAAAGGCTGGTTTTGGTTAATTGAAAATGGTACCTTCTGAATAGAGCCGGGTATATACCTCCCATGCAGGACATGGTCAAACGGTACGCCTAAACTCTTTTACCGCACCTATGATAGCGTACAGTCTGCAAGGGTTGCCCGTCTTCTCAACAATCCCCGAAATGGAATAACGTTCAGAGCATCGGGTGGACCAGGCAGGGGGATGGAGAACAAATGCATATGCATGTGAAAATGCAAGTGAGAAATTTTATTAAGAACCAATGATGTTTTCAAGTCTATCCCTCTTATTTGATTTTGGAAATCAGTTCCCAGCAGAGTCACTAGAAAATACTGTGGCGTTGGGATTTATGGGTCAAAAATAAGGGGAATTCAAAGATGTTTACAAAAAATATTTTAACACCTTAAAAGTTAAATTTTAAAAATCTCTTTTTATTAAAAATAGAGTCGCCACTTAGTTTTTGAGAAAAACTAAGAAAAACAAAATAGCTATTGATCTTTTAAAACGTAAACCAGAGAAAAAGGGTTCGGGGGCTAAGGTACGAATCGAGGAAGGTGTTAGGCACTCCGTTCGCCCAACCGTAAGGTTAGCCTTTACTAATTATCATTGATTTTTTAATATGATTTTTCAAATACATACAAATAAAGAAATAGAGGTAAAAAGAGAACATCCAAAATCAAATATGAAAAATACATAAGATATGTACATAGCACTCCAACAAATAAGGCAAAAAAGAAAAGAAAATCCTACGACATGCAATTTCTAACTAAAGAATACATGAAGAATACCCGCATACAATTTCACAAAAATGAACTAACTTACATGATTTGCATAAAAGAATAAAAACATGGTAGAAAATATTAGAATTACCTAATCATGGATTTGCTCTAAAAAAATAAGCTAAACAAGTCTAAATATGCATTTCAAGAAAATAACCAAAGCATGCATAACATTCATTTAGAAAGAAAAATGTAAACATGATAAGTACTAAAAATGAAAGATACCCAAGAAAAAGAATGAAAGTCTACTAACAAAAGCAAATGTGTTTTAATAAAAGAGAGTTTAAAGATTTAAAGGAAAAGAAAAAGGTCACAAAAGAAAAATTATGCTAAAATAAAAAAGTTAGAAAATGTTTATTAGACTATTAAAAAAAAAAAGAAAACCTAACTATTTACATTTTAAAAGAAAATAGAGGAAAGAGAAAACAAAAAGGAAGAAAGTTATTCTAATGATAATGAAATGTAGCTTAATAGACTTTTATGATTTTTTCTTAGTTCAATGACATGATATAAAATGATGACAAAAGAAAAGAAAAATAAAGCCAACAGTAATGAAAAGAAAAATTAAAGAAAATGCTAAAAAGGAAGCTACACTAGCATTAAAAAGAAAGGAAGAATGAAAAATAAAAGCTTGAATATTAAAATAATGCTAATAAAAGAACATTAACTTATTCTTGTAAGAAAAAAAAAGGAAAATGAAATAAATGGTATATTAAAAGGAAATTACAATAAGCTAAATGAAACATTAATATTGAGGAAAAAAAAGAAATGGAATGCTATTAAAAGAAAAAAGACTTAACTAAAAGAAAAGAAAATAAAAATGAAAGCTAGAATATTAAATTAACATAAAAAGAAAGAAAATAAAAAAAAATAAAACTTTTGAATTAAATTGGTGTAATATTGACTATTACAACCATTTACTATGTAAGTGATTTAGAATATGACAATTAACAATATTGATAAGTTGTAATTGTCAAAACAAATATTAGCACTATTTAATGATTTAATAATTAGTAATAAGCTTAATAATAAAGGTAAGTAAATGAAACAAGTAGACTAAATAAACTAAAACTAGAATTTAGTAATGTAAGAAAATAACTACATAAGTAATGCGAGAACGTAATTAAAATGAATTGACCAAATTAAACCCGACCACTCCAAAATGGTAAAAAATGGAGTTAGAAGGGTCGGGGATCCAAGCAAAATACCTGAGTTGCTTAAGAATCCTCAAATTGGGGAATGTGGGTGAGCAACTTGACCTTTGGGCAATGATCCAAGCTAGGGTTTGGGACTATCGGAGGCTCGACTTGTGGCATTTCTGTAGGGCTTCGGCGTCGGGGCTCGGAATTGCTCGACAGTTCAACAGAATTTTTCTTACTAAACCTCTCACTAATTTTCTGTCGTTGAAAACATATCAGAGGTACGGTATTTATAGAGTTCTTCAACCAATGAGATGTTGAAACGTTTTTAGACATGTCAGGCCATTGGGAGTTGGCGGCAACCACAATGTGAGTTGGCGGTCGCCATATTGAGGTTGGCAGTCGCCATGTTGGAAAAGGTTCCACAAGGTTCTATTGGCTGTCGCTACAATGGAGTTGGCGGTCACCAGGTTTTGGAATTGCTTGGACAACAAGTTACTTGTTTTGAAGGTTTTTTTATGGTTAAAGTTTAAATTTCGAGCTTAGATCACTTCTCGAGGATCGAACTGAAGCACTTGTTCCGTCTGTTTTCATCATCGGATCCACCTAAGAATGGGTGGGGTCAAATTGGAGTGTCTACAGTTGCCCCTATTTGATATGACTCGTATAGCAACGCGTGATACAAGTTATATCAAAGATCCAGAGATAACAGCTATTTGACCGAATCATCAATCTTAGGCCACAAACACACAAGCATACGTATGATGTTGGTCGTACTCGAACTTTCATCGAGTTGCCTACGTACCCCTTTTGTTAGGGATCAGACCGAAACGTAGTTTCTGGGGCAAAATGCAAAGGTAACATGATATAGATGTTAACATGATGCAGATGCTGATATAATCAAACAAATCCTAAAGATCGAGTTAAGATCTAAAGGGAGTGCAAACAAATCAAAGATCAACTTAAGATCTAAGAACTCGGTTGGGGATAAAATAATTAAAAGGATCGAGTTAAGATCAAAAAAATTATTTTAACCGGAAAAGCAATCATAAATTGATCGGTCGGGTTAAGACCTCAAAATTCCGGGATGGAAGTGGGATAAAAAAATAAAAAAATAAAAAAAATAACTAAAAGTCAAATTTTATGACTTAGAGTTAATTTTACCGGGAGGAAATCACGAATTAATAGGTTGAGCTAAGACCTGAAAATTCGAGACGAGACGTGAGATAAAAATAACTAAAAGCCTAGTTACGACTTAAAATTAAATTTATCAGAATGAAATCACAAATTAATAGGTCGAGTTAAGACCTATAAATTCGAAACGAGGTATGAGATAAATATGATTAAAAGCATAGTTACGGCTTAAAATTAAATTTATTGAAATAAAATCACGAATTAATAGGTCGAGTTAATACCTATAAATTCGGAATGAGGTATGAGATAAAGATAATTAAAAGCTTAGCTACGGCTTAAAATTAAATTTAATGGAATAGAATCACGAATTAATAGGTCGAGTTAAGACCTATAAATTCGGAACGAGGTATGAGATAAAAATAATTAAAAATTTAGTTACGGCTTAAAATTAAATTTAACGGAATGGAATCATGAATTAATAGGTCGAGTTAAGACCTATAAATTCGGAATGAGGTATGAGATAAAAATAATTAAAACCTAGTTACGGCTTAAAATTAAATTTAACGGAATGGAATCACGAATTAATAGGTCGAGTTAAGACCTATAAATTTGGAACGAGGTATGAGATAAAAAAAATTAAAAGTCTAGTTACGACTTAAAATTAAATTTATCGGAATGAAATCATCGTAAAAAGATGGAGTAGCAAAAATAAGGTTAAAATTATTATCATATTTGCAAAATGCAAACAAAAATAACACACATAAAGTCAATATGCTCAAAAACACAAATAACACAAAACAAGATTATTTATGTATTTTTTGAAAATTATTTTTGTTAATAAGGTGCTCATAAAGATAAAACAAAACACTTACAATAAAAACATATTAAAAGAAAAAAAAAATGAACGTATCTATAATAACAAAAATCGCCCCAAACAGCTCCTTAAGAAACCCAAAACACCATAATGATGCTCTAGCATGACGGTCGCCAAGATGGACGTAACGTGACGGTTGACAACATGACGGTCGCTAAGGTTAAACCCCTCTGACATGGAGGCCGCCCACTTAAAACCCCTACAACATGGCGGTCGCCAACATTATATATGGCGGCCGCCAACTCGAGATGCATGTCCGGACCTTTAAGGCGCGCGGACTGGTTCATTTCTTCATTCCTCACTCTCTCTCTAGTTTCCAGACGCTCTCAACTCTCTCTCGCTCTTTCTTGCTTTCACATTCTTTCTTGCTTTCTACTTACTAAGATAAGTTTACGTTGCTTCTTATTCTTCCGTTCCTTTTTATGGCCGGCTCAGGCCAGGGAGACGATGACTTGGGGGTACGACGAGGTCCCTCTGCTGCTGAGAGCTCCTCCATGTGGACACTCAGGGATACGACCACCAGTCTCCCTGCCAGCGGGGTCACTGCTACGCGGCTGAGCACTGCAATGGATGCTCTTCTTCTTGAGGCAGAGCGTGCCTGTCGTCAGACAGCCGAGGAGGAGGCCCGGGCAGCCGCTGAGTCACAGGCGGCTACAGATGCTGCTGCAGAGACTGAGATGGCTGATTTTCTGGATCCAGACGCTGGAGAGGGCGATCCTGCACCTTTTGATCTACACGCCTATGATCCGGTTCCTCATCGCATTGTATACCGCGGGATGAGACGCTACGAGCCTCCTGCTCACGCGGTTGTTGCTGACGTTCTTCTCTGGGAGCCTGACCACCATATCTCTCGTCAGCGACCCTCGGTAGGTACTCTATCCTTACTGTTTTGAATACCAAAGCATGATTTATCAAACGTAGACGTATGCCTAAGATCCCCCATATGATGATCATGATGATGATGTGTTTTGATATGATGATGAATTTTAATGATGGTGTGATGCTGATGTCTTAGTTTAGGGACTTATGTAATGGAGTTTAAAACAGTAAGGACACTAAGAATTGAACAAACAATAAGAGGGACAATTTATTTTATCATGAAAAATAAAGGGTTTGAAAAATTTTATTTTATTTTTAGGAAAAATATGAAACTAAGGGGTTGATTCTTTTCTCTCTTTTTTTTTTAGAAAAGATTCTGGAAACTTCTAGAAAATTTTGAATTTTTTTTTTTAAAAATCAAGGAAAATTGTAGAAACTTGAGACAAATTTTTAGAAGAATTCTTGAAAAATCTTAGAAAATCCTAAAAAAATTTAAAAAATCCTAAAAAAAAAATTGAAGAAAATTTTTAAAAATTATAGAAATTGAGAAACAATCTTAAGATAATTCTAGAAATTAATGAGAAACAAACTTAAGATAATACTTAAAAAGTTTATGAAAATCCTAGAAATTGAAGAAAATTGGAATAAAATGGGTAAAATACCAACATTAAAGGGGGAATTTTCTTTGCCTCTACTTTTTTATTATTATTATTATATATATTTTTTTATTATTATTTTTTATTTATTTTTATTTATTTTTATTTATTGTTTACATATTTATTTTATTTTATTTTTATTTTAACACAAAAGATAAAGATCCGCCTGGCGTACCAGGACTCAAGGTTCCTAACCTTTTTCTAGGGTTTGAAAGAACCGGAAGGTCGTCACATACACACGAACCTAGGGTTTAAGGAATTTGCCTGATTTATCAGGGTTTGAGAGAACCGAAGGGTCGTCACATACACACGAACCTAAGGTTAGGGAATTTGCCTGATTTATCAGGGCTTGAGAGAACCGAAGGGTCGTCACATACACACGAACCTAGAGTTAGGGTGCCCAGTCTTTTTCTAGAACTTTTAAAAGAACCAAAGGGTCGTCACATACACACGAACCTAGGGTTAGGGTGCCTAGTTTTTTCCTAGGACTTTTTGAAAGAACCCAAGGGTCGTCACATACACATGAACCTAGGGTAGGAGAATTTGCCTGATTTATCAGGGGTTGAAAGAACCGAAGAGTCGTCACTTACACACGAACCTAGGGTTAGGGTGCCTAGTCTTTTCCTAGGGCTTTTGAAAGAAAGAACCGAAGAGTCGTCACTTACACATGAACCTAGGGTTAGGGTGCCTAGTCTTTTCCTAGGACTTTTTGAAAGAACCGAAGGGTCGTCACATACACATGAACCTAGGGTAAGGAAATTTGCCTAATTTATCAGGGCTTGAAAGAACCGAAGGGTCGTCACATACACACGAACCTAGGGTTAGGGGATTTGCCTGATTTATCAGGGTTTTGAGAGAACCAAAGGGTCGTCATATACACACGAACCTAGGGTAAGAGAATTTACCTGATTTATCAGGGCTTGAAAGAACCGAAGGGTCGTCACTTACACACGAATCTAGGGTTAGGGTGCCTAGTCTTTTCTTAGGACTTTTGAAAGAAAGAACCGAAGGATCGTCGCTTACACACGAACCTAGGGTTAGGGTGCCTAGTCTTTTCTTAGGACTTTTTGAAAGAACCGAAGGGTCGTCACATACACACAAACCTAGGGTAGGAGAATTTGCCTAATTTATCAGGGCTTGAAAGAACTGAAGGGTCGTCACTTACACACGAACCTAGGGTTAAGGTGCCTAGTCTTTTCCTAGGGCTTTTGAAAGAAAGAACAGAATGGTCGTCACTTACACACGAACCTAGGGTTAGGGTGCCTAGTCTTTTCCTAGGACTTTTTGAAAGAACTAAAGTGTCGTCACATACACACAAACCTAGGGTTTGCTTTCAGATATTTTCTGCACTTTGCTATGTTTGATCTATTTTTTATATATCTTCTGCTTGTTTTCTTCTTCTCAAGCAGGCCGCTATGTTAGAGGTTTCAGAGGTTCTGCCTCTGGAGACGTATTGGAGTGGTATGACGCCCTCCCTGCTCCTAGTCAGGCCATTATTGATGCCTCCGGCTTTACTCGATTCATACCCCTGCTGGGTAGGATGAGCAATGACCGGGTCTGGCTGACGGTCTTGGCTGAGCGGTGGTGGGATACCACAAATACCTTCCATTTTACCACCTTTGAAGCTACCCTGACACCTCTTGACTTCGCACTGATCACCGGTATACGGGCTGAAGGAGCGCCTATTCTGTTTGATCCGACCATCGGCCACTCTACTGGTGCACTGCTGTATTTTCTAAGAGCTGTTCCCACTCAGATGGACAGAGACCGGGTTCGATATACCTGGTTCTTCGAGCGTTTTTGCCACTTTCACTGCTTTGAGCCCCACCACTTCGAGTGGGTCGCCCGAGGCTTTTTGATGTATATATTTGGTACCTCCTCCTTGTTTTCGAACAAGGAGAACACCATTCATCTGCATTACCTTGGCGCCCTTGCTCATTTGGACCGGGTTGCCTCATTCAATTGGGGAGGAGCTTCTCTGGCCACCCTTTACAGATTCATGCGGACGCTGACCCGGTTCCCTCAGGAGATTAGAATTGGGGGATACTTGAGGGTTTGGGAGGTATGATTTAGTTTATGTATTCTTCCATTTATTTTCATTCTCCTGTTATCCATTATTTACTGATTGACGCATTCTTTATTGCAGCTGTGGACTTACGAGTTCCTCGGGGCTTCATGTCCCGGCGAACTCCGCAGCAGACTCTCTAGTTATTTCCTGAGCAGCCCAGTGGTCCCGTAGGCTAAAGGGGAAGAAGGCTAGAGGGAAGGACATAGATTGCTTTTGGGTTTCACTGGACCGGCTGACCCCCGACCAGGTATCATTTTACTGTGTCTACCGCATTGCATCTTATTCATGGCTGTTCACTGCACTGTACGCTTTTATTCTGCACACTGATCACTGTATTCTGTACACTGGTCATCATACTGTACTGTATGCACTACTTACTGTTGTCTATTTGCACTATTCTTTGAATTACTGCAGGTTCACTGGGTTGTCTTGCGAGGAACTGAGGATCGGGTCGGCACAGGTCTGATGCGCAGCAGGGATATCACCTCTAGGTAGATCCTGCTGGAGGGCCCATTTGGTAGGGAGTATTATCTCGGCGAGCGAGTGGTCTGTCAGCCGCTCGGCCTTGATCACTTTAGGATACCGGTGGTTCCTCCAGCTTGCATGCGCCGGACTGATCATATAGACCGCGTCAACTTGTTGCTGGAGACGGTGGGGACTCCCGTGTCAGAGCTACTGGTGGCGGAGGGGGATTACATAGCTTAGGCACGGGCGCACCTGATGGGCCCCCTAAGTCCTAGCCCAGCTAGTCCTGGCGGTAGGAGGAGAGGACAGGCACCAGAGGTTGCTGATGCTGGTGGTGATGCTGAAGTGGGAGCTGCCGTTGTTGCTGGAGCTACTGGAGCTGCTGCCCTCGGAACTAGAGCTGGAGGAGTGATAGGTCCGGAGATCCCATGGGAGATCTAGACCGTGGCCTATGGCTTCCCTCTCTCCTTCATATTCTAGTCCTGCCAGTTTCTGAGTTTAGAGCAGAGATTAGCGAGGTATTTCCTTTTCCTTACTCCTTCCTTTCATTTTCTGCTTCATTTGTCTCGCTGACTTCTTCTTTTTCTTTCTGTAGTTTAATCAGGCATGGGTGGACCGGACGATGCTGATGGTCATTGGCCTGAGAGTGATGGTCCGACAGATGGATGCCTCGATGCGGGTGGCCGGCATTGCTTTCACGCCAGTAGCCGTTGTAAGTAGCTCATGTGTTCCTCTTTTGTTTTTCTATATTTTCCTGCCTTTATTCTTGCTCTGAGTCTTTCTTTTCTTTTAACAGCCTCCAGCTCCGGTCGTCGGTGTTGTGCCTCCACAGGCCCTAGTTGGGCCTCCTGCCCCAGCCCCTGTTAGAGGTCGTGGCTCCTGGACGTCTTCTCGGGCTCGCTCCAGGGGGTCGGTCTCATCTGTTCGGAGCCGATCCCGAGTTATTTCCTCTTCCGACAGCGACGATGGTGATGACTTTGACCGGCTCTTTGAGGATGACAGCTCGGAGGAGGCTGGCCCCTCTCGTCGAGTCTGCCCGAGGCGTCTTTGAGAGAGAGAGCTCTTTTTCCCCCAGTCTTTATTTATTATTATTTTTTTATGGGCCTGCGTGCCCCAATTTTATTGGTTATTGGGCCTGGGTGCCCCAGTTTATATTCTGATACATTGTATTGCATTTTTGGACCTTTGTGCCATTTTACTATTTTATGTTCATCTGCTATGTGATTCTCTCTTATTTACTGCTCAAACTGTCTTGTATGTACAATACGAATGTCAACACTTCACACAAGCCACAAAAACTGCCAACTGAATATTCTCTTCATATTTCAACATGGCGGCCACTTCTATAGAACCCTTTTAACATGGTGGTCGCCACCTAAAACATGGCGGTCGCCATCTCTAACATGATGGCCGCCTAGTCAAAGCGATGATGTCACTATACAATGCTTTTTCAAGTTGGCGGTCGCCAAGTACAAGGTGGCGGCCGCCATGATGGATGTGACTTTCGCCAACTTTTTGGTTTCCTGCTTTTTCTCCCTTATAAACTCAGCCCTAGAGGCTCCCCTTTTTTGTTGCCTACACTCAAATGGCTACCCCACTCTCTTCATGGATTGAGACATTCTCCCACATTGAGTGTCTGAACTTCGCTTCTTTTAGGATCAACTCTTTATTTCATCTCATGGCCGTGCAGGTCGACGAACCATTGTTGAAGGCCGCCGTTCAACTATGGTATCCACAGTCCCACGTCTTTCGGTTTGGCCTCGAAGAACTCTGCCCCACTGTGGAGGAGTTTGCTGCCATTCTGGACTTGACTCCACGGGGTTTTGTTGTCGTTTTGACTCCATTCGTGTCAGTTAGGCAGCAGATGAAGCAATTTTATGGCCTATCCAGGATGAAGGCATCTCTTCTGACCTCGGGTGACTGTCTGGACATCCCGTGGCTTATTGAGAGGTTTCATCCTACTGGTGACCTTAGCGATATTGACTTTCAGCTGCGTTATCGTTACGCACTTTGCTTCCGCCTCCTCGCCCAGTATCTCCTTGTCCCTACTGACGGGTGGGTTAGCTGTGCCTTTGCTGACATTGCTGGTCAAATGTGGACGGGGAAGAACTTAGTGCCCCTTATTCTGGCCGGGACACTGCTAGGCTTGGATGCGGTTCGTCGTGGCGAGACCACCACCTTTGCTGGTAGCCCTTTAATTCTTTAGGTGTGCTTAAGATCTTCCTCTGTATCATGTTTCCTGTCGTACTGTAAAGATTTTCTCTTACTGTTCTAACCCTTATTATAGATCTGGCTGATGGAAAAGGTAAACCTTGTGTATAAACCTCCCACTGACAGGCACAACACCGCTGCTTTCCTTTACCGCATGCGTTATCAAATATGTGACACTAAGGCATCTTGGCGACAATACCATTCTTCTCTGACTGGCTCAGATATTACCTGGCAATGCCCTTGGTGGCAATTCCTGCTATGACTCTGACCACTATGGATCATCCTGGTGTGCTGCTTGTTGGTCTATGTCAGACTAATTTCTACTACCCTTATAGGATCATGCGACAATTCGGGCGAAGTCAGATCATACTTCTCGGTATTCGAGGTCGTTTGTTTTTCTCTGCACTGCGGGTTCCCTTTCTAGCACAATATCGGGATGCCTAGCCATCTCACTCATTGATGGAGATGCACGAGTTGCAATGTCCCGATCTTTCTGCTGAATACAAGACATGGTTGACACAAGATAGGGAAAAGAAAGATAGAGAAGAGGGGAAACA
>JAUMHN010421750.1:0-13185 GCA_032360265.1 Heliamphora ciliata
GATACTAACCGTGGAAGCATGAAATGAGCATACCTTCCAGTTATGACACCGTAGAAGAAATTGCTCAAGAAGCAACCAAGTGGCACAACATTGGCGAAGTTTTTCTATACCAAGAAGAGAAGCAAAAGGAGGATATAGAAGCAACCTGTAAATCTCAACTAATTTATCACGTGCTAAACATGCCAAGAAGATAATACACTGTGAATTGCCTCCAATTTAAGATAAGTTTTCAAGCAAAAGACATGGAAAAAGGCTAGCACTCACACAAAAGGTCCATACGGTTTTCAATGTGATCCTCATCTAATTTTGTTTTAGTAGCCTTCAAGCTTTTCTCCAAAGAAAAAGAGGTAACGTTGTGTGAGACCCTGACCCGTTTTTCTTTTCGGCGTTTTTTGACGCGCGTTTTGTGTTTCTGTTAAAGTATGTTTATATGCGTTTTTATGTATGATCGAGTTTCGATATGCATGCGGGGTTGGTTCCCGGGGCCGTGGGCCGTTGTAGAGCGAATTTCAAAAAAAAAACAAAGATATTTTTCTATAAATATCTGAAATTAAATATTTTCAAAAGATATTTTCAAAACTTACAAGTTAAGTTTCCTTATTTTCTATCTACCTTCTCTCTAACTTCTCGGGGGCCCGGAGCTCAATTTTCGACGATTACATTGACGATCCTTGTTATTGGCACGGTCGGCTACGCATTCATTTGGACAAAATTTTATTCCACTGAAACTCGATTTTGCACGTGGATCGAGACCTCGAGTGTTTGACTCAATGAGGTAGAATCCTAGACTCTCCTGTCTTATAAGGGTGTTACATGTAATCGTGTGTAATTTTACCATCTTAAAATGCATGAAAAAGCGATTTATATTTCGATAAATCGGGTTTTGTGTTTAAAATTATTTTTCGTCGTTTCAGTTGGATAGAATTGGGTTTAGAGGATTCCAATCGAGGCTTTATGGTAGTCTTGGGTTTTGGTATGTCCGTGGGTATTAATATGGGTGTTTAGAGGCTTCGATTTTGAGTTTATACGCGTTTTAGGCGTTGGAGAATTGTTTTTTTCCGAGAAGCCTAGACTGGTGTGGGACCAATCAATCGGTCCCTTAACCGATCAATCGGTCTGGACAGTTTTGAGAATTTTGATGTTTTTGGGACTGGCTTTCCTCTAGTGCCTTTTAGTCGGTGGAATTATGGGGTTCCATTAACTAAAATCATGAAGAGGAATGTTAGTCGTTTTGCGTTTCGGTTAGTTGTGATGGGGCCGTGGTGGTTCGTTGTTTGTGGTTATCCTCGGGAATGACGTGGGTTGGTTTAGCGAGGTGTTGGTGCGCTGGTGCGTGCGTGGTGTTGGTGCATCGTTGGGTGCGGGATGTGTTTGAGTTCGTTGGTTGTCCCGATGTGTGGACGGGTTGTTCGAGTGAGCAGATGACGGGTGTGTGGCATGTGATGTCTTGTTAGGTTATGTGGTGTCATATGTGAAACGTCGTGCTTATACGTATTTTTGTGCTTATAGAACTATGATTAGTTTTATCTTTGCATGTTGTAGGACGGGTATGTGGTCCTATGTGATCGTATGTGATCTTATGTATCTAAGTTCTGATTTAATATGTGCATGTGTTGCACTGGTTAAAACTCTAGTTTTTAAAATGTATATGTGGGGAGGATTTTGGTCCTACGGTGAAAGTCCGTAAAGATGCATATGAAGGGCGGATTTTGGTCCTACGGTAAAAGTTTGTGAAGATATCTGTTGGCTCTGGTCAACAAGGCATAGTGGGGCAGATTTTGGTCCTTCAGTGAAAGTCTGGAAAGATATTTGGATTGTATGTGATATATTTGTTGTTAGGGCTCGAGAGAGAATCGGTATATATATATATCTGTTGTTGAGGCTTGTGAGAGTCGGTTTATATGTAGTTGTATTGCATATGGGGCTCGTGGGAGTCTTGGTTCGTAGGAGTCGATCTTTGCCTGTGTGGCATTATACTATACATATCAAATTATTTTCTAGGCTTTGATGAGTCGTGATACAAAATCGTTTTCAAAACTGTTTTCTTTGAGACTCTTGGGAGTTCTCGTATAAAACTGTTTTTCAACTGTTTTCATTTGAGACTCATATGAGTTAAGATATAAAACATGTTTTTCTTGGGGCTCCTGTGGAGTCGATATCCAAAACTATTTTTAAAATGTTTTCCTTGGAACTCATGTGAGTTCGGATTCAAAACCGTTTTTATGGCTCGTGTGAGTCGAAAACTACACTTCGTTTTTCAAGCATGTTTTGTTTATATTGCATACTTGTCTAGTTTCTATTGAGCTTTGACTCACGGTGTGGGATTAAAATATTTTCATGTACCGGTCACACAGGTTTATTTGGGGTTGCTGGTTGGAGGCGGGAGAGTTATAGTCTTCCTTTTTGCTCTTTTGAATCATGTATGTTTATAACATGTTTATCGGTGTTGGAGCCATGTAATGTAAGTTGGTTGGCGTTTATATACAATGCATGTATGTTTTATGTTGAGAGTGTATTTTTGGAGTTGGGTGTTATGTTTGGTTGCTTGAGGGTGTTTCACGTGATCCGGAGTTTGGGGCGTGACAGAATAGTATCAGAACTCTGGGTTAGAATACCTAAGAGCTGTGGGAAGGGTGCATCACCGTGTGAGGTTGATTGCGTGTGCTTGACTGCATGTGTTTAGATATTTTGGTAGAGTGAGAATGATAGCGTGTCAACTATGTGCATGTTGTGTATATGTGAGCATGGGGGTTGAACCTTAGGAATGATTAGTCTTGCCTTTGGGCATTTGGATTAACAAACTTGGCGGCCAAGTTAGAAACGCATTTAGCTGACGTGATTTCTAGCAGAGAATCTGAGTAGGTTGTCCAAATTGGCACGTCATTCTTGTCGGTTCTTGGTATGTGGAGTTTGTTTAGCATGAACTTATGTGACTACGTGTTAGCATGCTTATGTTCATACAATGTGTTGCATCTTATGTGCTGTTTTTCTATCATGTAGACGTGATGTTTGCGAGGAGAGGGCGAGGTCGTGGTCGAGGCCGTGGCCGTGATTTTGACCAAGACGATATGCTTATCCCTGATGCTGGGGGTGCAAATGCTCCCCAGGGACCGATGGATGCGACCGAGTTGTTGCGGGTGCTGGTTGGTTCTATCCAGCAGCTGGTTGAGACAGCTAAAGGTGAAACTGTTAGAGAGAGCGTGCCTGAGTTGAGGGCTACAGTGGTGATGCGGGAGTTCCGGCGCATGGATCCTCCTACCTTTGCTGGGGATCCTGATCCTACAGTGGCTACTGAGTGGTTGGAGCTAGTGACACAGATTCTTGATACTTTGCTGATAGTGGAGGACGATCTGCAGGTTTCTTTTGCTACCTTCCAGTTGAGAGGGGATGCACACGAGTGGTGGAAGTATGCCCGAAACACTGTAGGGGTCACATGGGTAGCGTTCACAGGGGTTTTCTGGAGAAGTACTTTCCTGCTTCGTCCAGAGATCTATACACTTCGTCTAGAGATCTGTATAGAGAGGAGTTCTATACTCTCACCTAGGGAGCGATGGGTGTTATGCAATATAAGGCCAGGTTCACCAGCCTGTCCCGGTTTGCACCAGAGTTGGTGAGTACAGACGAGCTGAGGTTGAGGAGGTTTGAGCGGGGTTTAAGGCCCGCGATTAGAGAGAGAATGGCCGACATGGGGCAGCGTGTGTTTACAGAGTTGGTGGAGGCAGCAACGTGGATTGAGAATACCTTAACTGAGATTCGGGCTTCCAGGGAGGCCAAGACACCGCAGAGTGGGACAGAGGCTCAGACAGGTGGGCGTTCCAGCAAGAGGCAAAAGTCCTCTGGCCTTAGTTTTCATTCATCTGGATTATCACAGCAGTTCTCTACACTTGCGCCATCAGTGGCTTCATCTGGGAAGCCAGAGCAGAGGGAGTTGAGATGTTATCGGTGTGGACAGCTAGGGCACCGTGTGTCAGATTGCCCATAGCCGAGGCAGTTCCAGGATCCACAGTTGAGGCAGTCCCAGAGTCCCATACTAGATCAGTCACAGGGGAGAGGGCCGTCGATTTGTTTTGGATGTGGCCAGAGTGGACATATTTGTAGGAATTGTCCCTAGAGAGAGTGCGCCGAGCACTGTAGGCACACCAGAAGGTTCATTTGTGCCGAATCGACAGCAGCCTTCTACAGTTCAGACTTCTCGAATGGCAGGTTGGAGTACTTCAGTTCAGTCGATGCGGCAGCCAACAGTGCCGGGTTATGGAGGACAGGTCAAGATGACGCAGGGTTGAGCGTATACACTTACAGCTCCTAGTTCTTCCAGGGCACCGGTCGTGTCGGATGATACAGATCCTTTTCTAGTGCACAGAGGTACTTTCTGAGTATACAGACTTTGGGCCAGTTTCTGCATTTCATCTGTTGGGGGGTTGGTGATGGACTCCGTGGGTGATGTACTGTGTTGGGACAGCAGTTGGTGAGGATGTGAGGTTGGGGTGAGTTTTAGATTTTGTGTCTTTGAGATAGTTAGCCGTTATTTAGGATGCCTCACCATGTTTGACTATATCCTAGGAATGGTTCGACTGACCATCTCCCGTGTTTGTGTCGATTGCGATCGACGGTTTGTTTTCTTGACCTAGTGTTGAATTTCAGGGACAAAATTCCTTTAAGGGGGTAGAGTTGTGAGACCTTAACCCGTTTTCTTTTTCAGCGTTTTTCGACGCGCGTTTTGTGTTTCCGTTAAAGCATGTTTATATGCGTTTTTATGTATGATCAAGTTTAGATATGCATGCGAGATTGGTTCCTGGGGCCGTGGGCCGTTGTAGAGCGAATTTCAAAATAAAAAAATATATTTTTTTTTTCTATAAATATCTGGAGTTAGATATTTTCAAAACTTACAAGCTAAGTTTTCTTGTTTTTTCTCTACCTTCTCTCTAACTTTTCGGGGGCCCGGGCCTCGATTTTCGACGATGAGATTGTCGATCCTTATTATTGGCACGGTGGGCTACGCGTTCATCTGAACAAAATTTTATTCTGGCGAAACTCGATTTTGCACGTGGATCGAGGCCTCGAGTGTTTGACTCAACGAGGTAGGATCCTAGACTCTCATATCTTATAAGGGTGCTACGTGTAATCGTGTGTAGTTTTACCGTCTTAAAATGCATGAAAAAGCGATTTATATTTTGATAAATCGGGTTTTGTGTTTAAAACTGTTTTTCGTCTTTTCGGTTGGATGGAATCGGGTTTCGAAGATTCCATTCAAGGCTTTATGGTAGTCTTGGGTTTTGGTATGTCCGTGGGTATTAATACGGGTGTTTAGAGGCTTCGATTTTGAGTTTATACGCGTTTTAGGCGTTGGAAAATCGTTTTTTTTTTCGAAAAGCCGAGAGTGGTGTGGAACTGATTGATCGGTTTCTTAACCGATCAATCGGTCTGGACAGTTTTGAGAATTTTGATGTTTTTGGGGCTGGCTTTCCTCTAATGGCTTTTATTCAATGGAATTATGGGGTTCCATTGACTGAAATTATAAAGAGGGATGTTAGTCGTTTCACGTTTCGGTTAGTTGTGATGGGGCCGTGGTGGTTCGTTGTTTGTGGTTGTCCTCAGGGATGACGTGGGTTGGTTTAGTGAGGTGTTGGTGCGCTGGTGCGTGCATGGTGTTGGTGCATCGTTGGGTGCGGGATGTGTTTGAGTTCGTTGGTTGTCCCGATGTGTGGACATGTCGTTCGAGTAAGCGGATGACGGGTGGATAGCATGTGATGCCTTATTGGGTTATGTGGCGTCGTATGTGAAATGTCGTAGTTATACGTGTTTTTGTGCTTATAGAACTATGATTAGGTTTATCCTTGCATGTTGTAGGATGGGCATGTGGTCCTATGTGATCTTATGTATCTAAGTTCTGATTTAATATGTGCATGTGTTGCACTAGTTAAAACTCTGGTTTTAAAAACGTATATGTGGGGAGAATTTTGGTCCTACGGTGAAAGTCCGTAAAGATGCATATGAAGGGCGAATTTTGGTCCTACGGTGAAAATCCGTGAAGATACCTGTTGGCTCTGGTCAACAAGGCATAGTAGGGCAGATCTTGGTCCTTCGGTGAAAGTTCGAGAAGATATTTGGATTGTATGTGATATATCTGTTGTTAGGGCGAGAGAGAGAGTTGGTATATATATATATATATATATATATATATATATATATATATATATATTTGTTGTTGAGGCTTGTGAGAGTCGGTTTATATGTAGTTGTATTGCATATGGAACTCGTGGGAGTCTTGGCTCGTAGGAGTCAATCTTTGCCTGTGTGGCATTATACTATACATATCAAATTATTTTCTAAGCTCTGATGAGTCGTGATACAAAATCGTTTTCAAAACTGTTTTCTTTGAGACTCTTGGGAATTCTCGTATAAAATCGTTTTTCAACTGTTTTCATCTGAGACTCGTATGAGTTAAGATATAAAACCTGTTTTTCTTGGGGCTCCTGTGGAGTCGATATCCAAAACTGTTTTTAAAATGTTTTCCTTGGAACTCGTGTGAGTTCGGATTCAAAACCGGTTTTATGGCTCGTGTGAGTCGAAAACTGCACTTCGTTTTCCGAGCATGTTTTGTTTATATTACATGCTTGTCTAGTTTCTGCTGAGTTTTAGCTTACGATATGTGATTAAAATATTTTTAGGTACCGGTCACGCAGGTTGATTCGGGGTTGCTGGTTGGAGGCAGAAGAGTTATAGTCTTCCTTTTTGTTCTTTTGAATCATGTATGTTTATAACACGTTTCTCGGCGTTGGAGTCATGTAATGTAAGCCAGTTGGCGTTTATATACAATGCATGTATGTTTTATGTTGAGAGTGTATTTTTAGGGTTGGGTGTTATGTTTGGTTGCTTGAGGGTGTTTCACGTGACCTGAAGTTTGGGGCGTGACATGCTAGATTCCTGAGAGAAAGCAAGCTCATCAAATAGCACTTTGAGTTTTGGCAAGACATGCAATGCCGTTAAATCTGGGCCAATCCGCTCACAAATTGCAATGAGGGTTGTAGCAGCGACCTAGTAAATAGTGGGATTATTGTATTATTGATAAATTTAAAACTGGTCATGCCACAATTTCTGAAGGAACTTAATTCACGTAGTCTCAGAAGAATTGAGAGTACATTTAAATGTAATAGTAAGCATGGTTAGAATGGAGATATTCCTCTTTCAAGTTTCAATTGACAACTCTTTATGAACTTAATCAGCCCTCTCTACCTGACATCTATTTATATAAATAATCCACGATACAATGACAATAGTCTCCTTAATACAAAGAATAAAATAGAAAATAAATGCTCTTAACAACTATTGTTGGGACTACATGCATTAAGTTAGGGGTGTTATTGTATTTTTGGTATACTTGTCTCATTATATAAATAATAGTGGTAAGGGAGCTAATCCTAATTTTTGGGTGCTCACTCTTTTCACCGTCAGAATAATCTTCTCTCTTATTCTCTCTCAACTCTTTCTCCTATTGTTTTTTGTTCATACATCAATTTTAACACGGTATCAGAGCAAAATCCTAAGTAATTGTGATTTCTCATTTATTTTTTATTTTTTCCTGTTTTCTCTCAGAATTCGTAATTGTAAAAAAAGAAAAAAAACTTTTTTCTTCCAGAGATGATCGACTGGTTCTCAAAATCCATGTCATAATTTTTCTAATTTTTTCCAAGCATGTTTGATAAATTTTTCGAATCTTTTGGAATTTTCAGCGTCGATCGAATTTTTCCCAAAATTCGTGATTGCGGCTGTTTTTTGTTCGATTGATGGTTGTTTATGCTCCCATGGGTGCCGATTAGGGTTATCCGCATCTCTACAATGATCGAATCAACTATATTGTTGAGTTTTTGGTTGATTTCGACTTGCGGCTAGGGTTTGCTCGACCTTTGCTTCCTTTTTGTCGACTATTCCCATCTTTTTCGATTTGTTCTGGTTCTTAAAGGGGTTGATCAGTGGCATTTCAGTGTTTTCGGCCTGATTTGATTCATGACGGACTCACCTAGTGGTGTTTAAAGGGTTTGTTGCTCGGGTTTCCACCAGTTTTGCTTCAGGGTTTGTTTCACAGACTCCAATCTGGTATGGTTCTTATCTATCGTTGCTCGCCCCGTGATTCCGTTCTACTTTGATTTGCATCTGTTCCACCGGTTCTTGCTTTCGTTTGCCTTATACTGCTTGTTCTTGTTTTTTGGTGGCTATGTCTGATACCGAAAAGCTTTCTGGTGGTACTAAGGGTACTGGATTGATTCGTTCAGGGACCCTTACTGATAGCCCGTCCCTTTAAATTAGTCATGCCAAGTTAAATGGCAGCAACTATTTGATTTGGTCTCGTGCTTGTAGTTTAGCCATTACTGCTCGCGGTGTCTCTGGGTATATCACTGGTGAAACACCGCCGCCAACAGTTATAGGGCCATCTCGCACCTGGTGGACACAGGAAAATGCCCTTATTATGTCATGGCTACTCCTTCTATGCAGCCCTCTATTAGTTACAGTTTTTTTACTTCTGGATACTATACATAAGATTTGGTCCGCTGCGCCCAGACTTATTCACAAACAGGCAATGATGCTCAACTCTATGAATTGAGGAAGAAACTCTGTGGGTTAGATCAAAAAGATCAGTCGCTAGCTCAATATTATGCAGAGTTGACCAGTTTGTGAAACAAGATAGATAATTATCATGATTTCCATGCCATTTGTACTACTGATGCTACATCTTTTCAGAGAATGGTAGAAAATGAGCTGGTGTATGATTTCCTTATCGGCCTCCATATTGATTATGATCGAATTCGTGTCAAGATCTTAGGATGAGATCCGTTCCCTACTTTGAGGCAGGCGTATGCATATGTTCAGCAGGAAGAGAGTCAACATCATGCTATGGTTCTTCCTCCCAGTCAAGAGTGTTCTGTGTTAACTATTACATCTATTCCTCGGCCAGGATAACCCATCAAATCTGGGGAGAAGAGTGGTTCAGTAGCTCGTGATCAATTGCGCTGTGAGCATTGTGGTAAAACCCGTCATACTATTGATTATTGCTGGAAGTTACATGGTTGTCCTCCTCAGGGACGTGGCGGTGGACGTGACGGTGGCCGTAGTGACCCTATTCGCTCCCACACTCATCTTTTTGAGATCTCTAGTAGCACATCTGGTGAGACTGGCCCTCTCTCTGAGGCGGAGTTGACTACTCTCAGGTGCCTAATGGCTCGGGTTGACATCTCTCCTTCTCCAGCCTCCACTTCTACCTCTAACTTTGCTCACTTAGGTATATCTCCTCGTGCACTTAGTGTTGTTGCCTCTCCTATCCCTTGAATCATTGACTCAGGTGCCACTAATCATATGACTGGGTCTTTCACCTTGTTTTCTTCTTATTCTACTTGTTCTGGTAAAGATAAGGTTTGAATAGCTAATGGGTATTTATCTTCTGTTTCTGGCAAAGGTTCTATCAATTGCTCTTCCACTCTTTCTCTCTAGTCTGTTCTTTATGTTTTCAATTTTTCTACTAATCTCTTATCTATTAGTCGTCTTACCAGTTTATTAAACTATTCTGTAACCATTTTTCCCACTCATTGTGTTTTTCAGGAACTGGTGACTGGGAGAACGATTGGCAATGGTACTGCGCATGATGAACTGTACTTACTGGATGTTTCGTCTACCTCTTCTCTTTCACCTTCATCGTCTAGCCAGGCTCTTCATATCGATACTAGACCTTTACTTTTGCAGCTACATCAGTAGCATCGTCGTTTGGGGCATCCTTCCTTTAGAGTTTTAGAGAAGCTTATTTCTTCTTTAACTAAACATTATTCTAGAAGTACTTTTTGTTGTGAGGCTTGTGAACTTACTAAATATAAACGGTCTGTTTATCCTTCAGTTAATAAACGTAGTGATTTTCCATTTATGCTTATCCATTCTGATGTTTGGGGTCCTTCACCTGTTACTTCCATTTCTGGTTATCGGTGGTTTGTCACTTTTATTGACTGTTATTCTCGTGTTACCTAGATTTATTTACTTCGTGCTAAAAGTGAAGTTTTTTCGTGTTTCCAAAATTTTCATAGCACGATGCGTACCCAATTTGATGCCACCATTAAGATTCTTCGTTCTGACGAGCAGTGTCCGCACTCCTGAACAAAATGGGGTGGCGAAAGGAAGAAATCGTCATCTTCTTGAGGTTGCCCGTTCTCTTCTTTTCACTATGCATGTTCCTAAGTTTTTTTGGAGTGAGGCAATCGTCACCACTGCCTATCTTTTCAATCGTTTGCCTTCTAGTGTCCTTTACTTCAAAACCCCTTTGGAACTTTTACCCACATCTCTACCTTCTCTTCTCTTCTGCCTAGGGTCTTTGGGTGTACTTGCTTCGTTCATACCCCTGAACACCCTGATGGCAAATTAGATTCTAAGACTGTTAAATGTATCTTCATTTGTTACTCTCCTACTCAAAAGGGCTATAAATGCCATTATCCAACCACTCACAAAGTGTTTGTCAGTATGGATGTTACTTTCTGGAAGACTGTGTCCTTTTTTTGCCCCTCTGAGACATCTCTTCAAGGGAAGACATCTAAATTGGAAGAGATGCAATCGGATACGCTTATTCAATCTAATCAAGAACCTCATGGGTTAGTCTTTTCAAATCTTATACACCAAGACCGTATTTCCACTGAAAGGGAGAAGGAAGGGTCGGGTGAGGGGGAGAAGGAAGGGTCGGGTGAGGGGGAAACAGCGCAGGATATTGTTGGACAATTAGATCGAACGGATCTGCATACTTATTCTCAACGTCAGAAGCATCAGACTGCCCGTGCACCACTACCACCTTGCCAGTTGCTCTCTCCGCCTCTCCTGTTTCAATCTCTTCTACTACTTCACCTGGTAATGAATCATCTGTTATTAATCTTGATACTTGTGATTTACCTATTGCCCTTCGAAAATGCGTTAGGACATGTACTCAACATCTAATTTCACAATTTATCTCATATGACTCATTATCATACCCATATCGTGCTTTTATCTCGTCTTTGTCCTCTATGTCCATTCTGTAGGGTTGGAAGGAAGCTATTGTGGACTCTAAGTGGAAAAAGGCTATGATTAAAGAGATGACAGTTCTAAAAAAGAATGGTACCTAGGAGTTAGTCACTCTTCCAAACGGGAAAAAGCTAGTTGGGTGCAAGTGGGTGTTTACTGTTAAATACAACGCAAATGGGTCAGTGGAGAGATTGAAAGCAAGACTAGTTGTTAAGGACTTTACACAAACTTATGGTATTGATTATCAGGAGACTTTGCTCCAGTCGCCAAAATGAATTTTGTTCGAGTGCTCTTGTCTTGTGCTGCTTCTATGGGCTGGCCTCTCCAACAATTAGATGTAAAGAATGCATTCCTCCATGGAAACTTAGAGGAAGAAGTTTATATGGATATACCACTAGGGTTCTCATCCCGTGAAACTGAAGGGAAGGTCTGTAAATTGAAGGAGGCTTTATATGGGCTCAAACAATCTCCAAGAGCCTGGTTTGAAAGATTCTTAAAGGCTGTGCTAAGATTTGAGTACCGACAAAGTCATGCAGATCACACCATGTTTATCAAGCGTAGTAATAATAAGATCACAATTCTTATTGTATACGTTGATGACATAGTTGTGACAAGGAATGATGCAGATGAGGTGTCTAATCTCAAGGCAAGTCTCGCTAAAGAATTTGAGATGAAAGATCTGGAGACATTATGCTACTTTCTTGGGATTGAGATAGCTAGATCAGATAATAGCATCTTCACTTCCCAACGAAAGTACATTCTTGATCTCCTAGAAAAAACTGGCATGTTGGGTTGTCGACCAACAGATTCGCCTATTGAGGCTAATCATTGCCTCAGTAGTGGTAATGGCGAACCAACTAACAAGGGAAAATTTTAGAGGGTTGTGGGAAGATTGATATATCTATCTTACACTAGACCTGATATTGTCTATGTTGTAGGAGTTGTCAATCAGTTTATGCATGATCCCCATAGTTCACACCTTGATGTTGTTTATCACATTTTGTGGTACCTTAAGTCTACTCCAAAAAAAGGACTTCTGTTTTCTAATCATGGTCACATGAAATTAGAAGTATTCACCGATGCGGACTGAGCTGGTTCAGTTGATGATAGGCGGTCTACATCAGGATATTGCACATTTGTAAGAGGTAATCTGGTTACTTGGCGAAGTAAAAAGCAGATAGTAATAGCTAGATCAAGTGCAGAGAGTGAGTACAGGGCAATGGCACATGGCATTTGTGAACTTCTATGACTCTAAATTCTATTGAAAGACCTAGGATTTGAGTGTGAAAAGCCTGCGAAGTTGTATTATGATAATAAAGCTGCCATCAACATCGCCCATAACCCAGTACAACATGACAGAACGAAACATATCAAGATTCATAGACACTTCATTAAGGAGAATCAACGCAAGAGCTCGATTTGTATACCATTTGTGAAGTCTGTAAATCAATTAGCAGATATTTTTACTAAAGGGCTTAGTAGTAAAGTGTTTCACCCCATTATATGCAAGTTGGGCATGAAGAATATTTATGCATCAACTTGAGGGAAAGTGTTAAGTTAGGGGTGTTATTATGTTTTTGGTATACTTGTCTCATCTCATTATATAAATAATAGTGATAAGGGAGCTAACTCTAATTTTTGGGTGCTCACTCTTTTCACTATCAGAATAATTCTCTCTCCTATTTTCTCTCAACTCTCTCCTATTGCTCTTTGTTCAAATATCAATCTTAATACCTGCTTAACAAATATATGGACTATAGTTCAACAATAAGATGATTAATAATTCCATGGTGTCCAGGGATAAGAAACAAAACATGAAAACATTTTAAAAAATTAATGATGCATAAGATATTTGGTAGATATCAAAGCAGAAATTTGAAGCACCTGAAGTACTGAAATGTCCAAATTGGTTTGCATGAGAACCATAACATGCAAGCAACTTCCATCCTACACAAGTATAGCAAATGTCAAAATAATATATTATTTCAACTTTCAGCTCAGGATAAATATGGACCAAATTAAGTGAATATCATTTCTCATACTTCTATCAATTCCTTTGCAACCATGTCTGTTGGTAAGACTGCAAGGAGACCATCTAATGTCATTAGACAATCAATAAGGGCTAAGTAACTCCAGCTCTGCATGGGCTCAGGCTTAGTC
>JAUMHN010421772.1:0-13184 GCA_032360265.1 Heliamphora ciliata
AATTTTTTAAATTGTTTTTTTTATAAAACCCAATTCCCCCCCAACCCCCCCCCCCCCCCCCCCCTTCTCTTGGGTTGCCTTGATCTAACAGAAAATATTTTCTTATCTAAAAACATGTATTTTGTTTTTAAAGGCTCAGCATGTGGGGCCGTAACCGTAGTTTCTTGGGCTACTCTTTTAAATCAAATAAACCCTCGATAGTACATTTTTACAAAGGTTTTAGCCTCATTTGGGCTTTATGGTTTTGATTCCTTTTTGTTCCGGTGGTTTTGGTTGTTGTTCGTGGGCGTTTCACGTGACCCGGAGTTTGGGGAGTGACACCAAAAGGGGAGAAAAAAGAAGAAAACAGAAGAAAATGAGAAGGAAGAGAAGAAAAAGAAAGAAAAAAAGTTTCTTTTAAGAAGGAGAAGATGTACCTAAAAACATACTTTTCTATCTTTGGTTGTGAATGTTGTACATGTGGTTGCGAACTTTGTGAATTTTGGTTGTTCTTTTTGAAACCTCTTAACTATGAATGTTGGTTGTTTTTTCTTTTTCCAGATAACTCTTAATTGTTAGTTTGTATGGATTTCATCTTTATGAATAGAAAATTTCTGTTTTCCCATAATTACTGAATGTTGATGTATGAAAATTTTTATTGCTTAAATTCAACAATTAATGTGTGTTGTTGAAAATTTGATTGAATATCATTGACTGTTAAATGCCTACAGTTGTGATTGAACATCTTGCTAAAGGCATAATGATAAGGGGAGTACTCTTGTCCAAAATCGTTTCAAATATTTTCTAAAAAATGTTGTCATCACCAAAAATGGAGAGATTGTTAGCTCATTGGCATTTTAAATAGATTTTGAGGATTTTATTAATTTATAGTTTCTAATTAAATAATTTAAGATAATTATATTTAATTATTTTTTCAAAAAGATAGTGTCAACACTACATGTCAAATGAGTCAATACTTTGTGCCATATGTGCTAAAGCATCCAACTAAATGGGTTGACACCAATTGGCTTTTGGGTCAACACCTATAGACAAAGCACGCTTGACAAACTCAAGTGTGTTGATACCATTGAAGTTTAGGGTCAACACCTTAACAACTTTACTTGAGACATTTCAGGAACTTAAGTGTGTCGACACCAGATAGACTTGTGTCAACACCTCTAGTATTGGACCAGGATCCAAGTTATGTGGAGACCCGGAACATTTTTATTTTTTTATTAATTCTTTTGATATAATTAAATTACTGGAGCCGGGATCTAATGGAATATAGCGCATGTAGTATGTGTCTAGACACAGGGATGTTAAATTGTGATTTATTTTACAATGTCAAAAAATCTTATTTATAATATTTGGGATCACAATGAACTACATAAATTAAGCGGCAAACAAGGCCTAAGTTTAAAGGAGCTTTCTAGAAGCATGGAGAGAAAGAGAGGGAATGTTTTGATAATAAATTCTCTAGAGAAACCTAGAAAAAAAATTATATAAATTTATATCTCAACATAGTTGAAGCTGAGAAGAGAAAAACCTAGAGAATAGAGAGACGAAGCTAGGCGCACAACACCGACTAGTCACCACCGCGCCACCCTCGCCCAACACCACGCCGTCGACGCCGCCATCCCTGCCGGCGACCACACCCCAAGCCACCCACCAAACCGCATCTCTACCTTCCTCATTTTTCTTTCCTCTGGTTTTTGTTCCATCTGTCATTAATGGCGGTTCCAAAGCTTTGAAGCAAACGTATTTCCTAAAATTGGTGGGTTTAAGTGTTGAAGTGGAAGCTACCAAGGAAGAATCAAGATCTACAAAACCAGAGCACCACATTTGAAGCATTACCAAGTAGGAATCCAAGATGGCTAAAAATTAGGGTTTTTAAATTCTGGGATTTTTGGCAAAATTTCAACCATTGTAGCTTCTCAATGTAGAATCAAGACTAATGTATGGTGGATTGTATTGATTTGTGTTGACTTTGCCTTAATTCTAAGAAAACCTTTATCTTTTATGAGACAAATCAGAATCCTAATTGTGGGTTGCTTAAATTATAATCATGATAAATGAGGTAGATTGTGAGACCCTGACCCATTTTCTTTTTCGGCATTTTTTGACGCGCGTTTGGCGTTTTCGTCGTGGCATGATTATATGCGTTTTGATGCATGTTTGAGGGTAGAGATGTATGTGGGGAAGGTTCTGGGGTCCGTAGGGTTTTACGGTGCAAAATTTTTAAAAAAAAGATATTTTAGAGACCTATAAATATTTGCATTAGATATTTTTAAAAGATATTTTTTAAAAACTTCTCCAGTAAGTTTTTCGTTTTCTCTCTGCCTTCTCTCTAACTTCTCGGGGGCCCGGGGCTTAGTTTTCAATGGTCCAATAGCGGATCCATGCTTTTGGCGTCATCGTCTATGCAACCATCTGGACAAAATTTCATTTCGGCAAAGCTCGATTTTGCAAGTGGTTCGAGGCATCGAGTTTTTAACTCACCGAGGTAGGATCCTAGACTCTCATGTTTTATAAGGGTGCTATGTGTAATCATGTGTGTTTTTCACGATTAGATTGTTGTAGATTTGATCTTGTTTAAAAGTTGGATTTTTGGGTTTAAAACCTATTTTTGTTGGTTTCGGTGGATGGAATCAGGTATCGGGAGTTTATTTTGAGGTCTTAGGGCTAGGCCTAGGCATGTAGATGTTCGAGGGTGTTGAATCGGTGTTTGGAGGTGTTGATTTGAGGTTTGGAGGCTGGAACCCATAGCTCAAAAATGGTGTTTGCCCCAATTCAATCGATCAAACCTATGAGTTCAGTCGACTGGATCTTGGTTCTTGAGTTCGGTCGACTGGACCTCGAGGGTCAGTCGACTGGACAGTGCTTGAGGTATTTTTCATGGTTTCCAGAGTGTTGTTCAGTCGACTGGGGGATGGGTCTAGTCGACTGAAGTGCTGGGGTGTGTTTTTGGTGGTTAGGTGGTTGGGTTTTGGTTTTCAATCGGTATCCTGTGGTATTCAATTGATTAATTTATGGGATTAGTTGATTCAAATACCTGTGGATCCCTTTGGGGTTCGGTTGGTCGTGTGGTGATTTCGGGGTTCGTGTCTTGATCCCAGGTGCTTATTTAGATGCCGTCCTCGGGTTGACGTGTATGGTATGGTTTGGGTGTTGTGACACAGTTGTGTGCATGACGGTTAAGCATGAGATGTGTGAGTTTGCGCTTTGGTTTTAAGGTGAGGTTTTGGTGAGAACCAGGTTTGTGGGTTTGGTGTTGGCCTTTGGTTAGGTCATGTTCTGTAGGTTTGTTGTTCATGTTGGCATGTGTGGGCATCGTCGGTCCAGGTGTATAAATGTCGGGTTACGTGGCGGGTGGCATCGTGATGTGAGGTTATATGTGGCTATGTGCTTTTATAACTGGCTTTGTACATTTATAACTCTATTTTATTTATGTACAGAATATGTATGTGGATTAGATGGTGTGGATATCATTATGTGTAACGTGGCTTGTGCTTTAAAACCCAGAGTTTTATAGGCATGTGACGTGGTTGGTGAAACGTAGTGTTGGTACGTAATTTTATGCATTAATTCCCGGTTTAGGTTTGCATATGTGTATAGAATGGGATAGATGCTAATTTTGGTTAACGATGCACGGGTGCGTGTGTGGGTGTGTTTACGCTCTGTCGGCTGAAATGAGGTCCTGACGAGGTATTTGTGTGTGTACGCTCTGTCGGCTGAAATGAGGTCCTGACGAGGTACTTATGTGTGTGCGCTCTGTCTGCTGAAATGGCGTCCTGACGAGGTATTTGTGTGTGTACGCTCTGTCGGCTGAAATGAGGTCCTGACGAGGTACTTATGTGTGTGCGCTCTGTCTGCTGAAATGGCGTCCTGACGAGGTACTTATGTGTGCGCTCTATCGGCTGAAATGAGGTCCGGACGAGGCATATGTGTACGTGCTACTGGTCGGCTGAAATGAGGTCCTGACAAAGCATGGGTGTGTGCTATCGATCGGCTGAAATGAGGTCCTGACGAGGCACTTGTGAGAATGTGGGTGTGTATGCTATCCGAAGGGTTGAAATGAGATCCTGAGGAGACATGTGTTACATGGATTCCATGAGCTGTATTATGGGACAGATAATACCAATTTTGAATTATTTTTAAGACTCGCGGGTGTCGCGATGTGAAAACCATTTTCAAACTATTTTTCGAGGCTCTTGTGAGTCAAATATGGTTATTATCCTCGCTTTCTCTTACTTATGAAATCGTTTTTAATGGTTTGAAAGAGAGTCAAAAATAACATCTCGTTTTCCTAGTATGTTTAGCTTATACTACATGTGCCATTTAGTATCTGCTGAGCCTTGGCTCACGATGTGAGATTTGAAATGTTTTTCAAGTACCGGTCACGCAAGTTGATCTGGAGGTGCCGGAAGGGCAAAAGATCTGTAGTCTTCCATTTGATAGTTTTTGGAACATGTATGTTGTAACATCTTTTTCAGCATTGGGGCCGTGTAATATAAGCCGTTTGGCGTTTATATACAATGCATGTATGGTTTAATATGACAGTATATTCTCGGGTTAGTTGTTTGTGGATGTTTCACGTGACCCAGAGTTTGGGGCGTGACAACTTAGTATCAGAGCTCTGAGTTCGAATACCTAAGAGCCGTGGAAAGAGGGTGCAATACCGTGTGAGGTTGATTGCGTGTGCTTGACTACAAGTGTTTAGATGCTTTAATGACATGATGTGTCAGCATATTAGATATGTGAATGATGTGTATATGTGAGCATGGGGGTTGAATCTTAGGAGTGATAGTCCTGCCTTTGGGCATTTGGATTAACAAACTTGGGAGCCAAGTTAGAAACGCGTTTAGCTAACGTGATTTCTAGTAGGGAGTCTAAGTAGGTTGTCCAGATTGACGTATCATTCTTGTCTGCTCTCCTCGGTATGTGGGGTTCGTTTAGCATGAACCTGCGTGGCTATGTGTTACCATGTTTATATGCTTAATGTTTATGTTCATGCTATGTGCTGCATCTTATATGATGTCTTCTTTCATATAGGCGCAATGTTTGCGAGGAGAGGTCGAGGCCGTGACCGTGATGTTGGCCAAGGGGATATTCCTATCCATAATGTTGGGGATGCAAATGTTCCCCTAGGACCAATGGATGCGAAAGAGTTGTTGCTTATGCTGGTTGGTTCTATCCAGCAGCTGGTTGCTAGGGGTGAGACTGTTAAGGAGAGAGAGGCGGTGCCTGAGGCGAGGGTAACAGTAGCGATGTGGGAGTTCAGGCGCATGGATCTGCCTACCTTTACCGGATATCCTGATCCTCTTATGGCGAAAGAGTGGTTAGAGCTGATGACTCGGATCCTTGACACGCTGCAGATCATGGAGGATGAGTTGCGGATTTCCTTTGCCACCTTTCAGCTGAGGGGTGCTGCACACGCATGGTGGAGATATGCCAGTAGCACAGTGGGGGTTACTTGGGTAACTTTTATAGGAGTGTTTTTGGAGAAATACTTCCTGGCCTCGAGGAGGGACTTGTGCAGACAAGAGTTCTATACTCTCACCCAGGGGGCCATAGACGTTATGCAGTACGAGACTAGGTTTACGAGCTTGTCCCGATTTATACCAGAGGTGGAATACACAGACGAGTTGCTTTCGATGAGGTTTGAATGGGACTTGAGGTCAACGATCAAGGAGCAAGTGGCTGTAATGGGATTCTGTGTGTTCAGAGAGTTGGTGGAGGAACCAGTGAGGGTTGAGAATGCTTTGACTAAGACTCGAGTTACGAGGGAGGCCAGGACATTACAGGGTGGGATGGAGGTATAGACAGGTGGACGCTCTAGCAAGAGGCAGAGGTCCTCTGGTCCTAACTTTTATCAAGCTAGACCACAGCCATTTTTAGCACCATCACCGTCAGTGGCTTCGTTTGGGAGGCCAGAGCAGAGGGAGTTGACATGTTTTCGATGCAAATAACCTGGGAATCGTGCGGAAGATTGCTTACAGCCGAGGCCATTCCAGAGTTTGGCACCAGTGCAGCCATAGGGGAGGGAACCGCTAATTTTTTATAGGTGTGGACAGTTCGAACATATTCATAGGAATTGTCCTCAGGGAGGCAGTGCGCCGAGCAGGGAAGACACACCAGTGGGTTCGTATGTGCCGGGTTCATCTGAGTACCGATAGCGGCCTTCGCTAGTTCAGGTTTCCAAGGTGACAGATAGGGGAACATTAGTTCAGTCAGTGCGACAGCCGACAGCGCCGAGAACTGGTGGACATGACAGGATGGGGTTACCCCGAGCGTATTCTCCTATAGCTCCTAGTGCACTCAGAGCGCCGATAGTGCTTGATGATGCAGATGTTTCTCCAGTGCGCATAGGTACTTTTTGAGTATGCAGGCTTTGGGCCAGTTTCACGCTGTAATTGTTTGGGGAGTTGGTGATGGTTTTCTGTGGATGTGTGCTGTGTTGAGGCAGTGGTTGATGGGGATGTGTGGTTGAGGTGAGTTATAAATCATGTGTCTCAGAGATAGTTGGCCATTGTTTAGGATGCCTAACCTTGTTTGACTATATCCTAGGAATGGTTTGGCTGACCATCTCGTATGCCTGTATCGATTGCGATTTACGGTTTGTTTCCTTGACCTAGCGTTGAATTTTGGGGGCTAAATTCCTTTAAGTGGGTAGAGTTGTGAGACCCTGACCTATTTTCTTTTTTGACGTTTTTCGAAGCGCGTTTAGCGTTTCTGTCGTTGCATGATTATATGCGTTTTGATGCATGTTTGAGGGTAGAGACGTATGCGGGGAAGGTTCTGAGGGCCGTACGGTGATACGGTTCGAATTTAAAAAAAAAATATTTTGGAGACCTATAAATATCTAGAGTTAGATATTTTCAAAAGATATTTTCTAAAAACTTCTCCAGTACGTTTTTTGTTTTCTCTTTCCCAGGGCTCGATTTTCAACGATCTAACAGCGGATCCTTGCTTTTGGCGTCGTGGTCTACGCAACCATCTGGACATAATTTTATTTTGGCAAAGCTCGATTTTGCACGTGGTTTGAGGCGTCAAGTTTTTACCTCGCCAAGGTAGGATCCTAGACTCTCATATCTTATAAGGGTGCTACGTGTAATTGTGTGTATTTTTAACGGTTTGATTGTTGTAGATCTGATCTTGTTTAAAAGTTGGGATTTTGGTTTAAAACCTGTTTTTGTTGGTTTCGGTGGATGGAATCTGGTATCGGGAGTTTCTTTTGAGGTCTTAGTGCTAGGCCTAGGAATTTGGATGTCCGAGGGTGTTGAATCGGTGTTTGGAGGTGTTGATTTGAGGTTTGGAGGCTGGAACCCGAAGCTAAAAAACCGTGTTCGCCCCAGTTCAGCCGACCGAACCTATGAGTTCAGTCAACTAGATCTTGTTTCTTGAGTTCGGTCGATTGGACCTCAAGGGTAAGTCGACTAGACAGTGCTTGAGGCATTTTTCATGCTTTCCAGTGTGTTGTTCAGTCGACTGAAGTGCTGGGGTGTGTTTTTGGTGGTTCGGTAGTTGGGTTTTGGTTTTCAATTGATGTCCTATGGTATTCAATTGATTAATTTATGGGATTAGTTGATTCAAATACATGTGAATCCCTTTTGGGGTTCGGTTGGTCATGTGGTGGTTTTGGGGTTCGTGTCTTGATCCTGTGTGCTTGTTTAGATACCATCCTCGGGTTGACGTGCATGGTTGGTTTGGGTGTTGTGACACGGTTGTGTGCATGACGGTTAAGCATGAGATGTGTGAGTTTGCGATTTGGTTTTAAGGTGAGGTTTTGGTGAGAACCAGGTTTGTGGGTTTGGTTTTGGCCTTTGGTTAGGTCAAGTTCTATAGGTTTGTTGTTCGTGTTGGCGTGTGTGGGCATCGTCGGTCCAGGTGTATGGATGTCGGGTTACGTAGCGGGTGGCGTCGTGATGTGAGGTTATATATGGCTATGTGCTTTTATAACTGGCTTTATACATTTATAACTCTGTTTTATTTATGTACAGAATATGTAAGTGGAATACATGGTATGGATATCATTTTATATAACGTGGCTTGTGCTATAAAACCCAGAGTTTTATAAGCATGTGACGTGGTTGGTGAAACGTAGTGTTGGTACGTAATTTTATGCATTAATTCCTAGTTTAGGTTTGCATATGTGTATGGAATGGTATAGATGTTAATTCTGGTTAGCGATGCACGGGTGCGTGTGTGGGTGTGTGTACGGTCTGTCGGCTGAAATGAGGTCCTGACGAGGTACTTCTGTGTGTGCGCTCTGTGGGCTAAAACGAGGTCCGGACGAGGCATATGTGTACGTGCTACCGGTCGGCTGAAATGAGGTCCTGACGAAGCATGGGGGTGTGCTATCGGTCGACTGAAATGAGGTCCTAACGAGGCACTTGTGGGATTGTGGGTCTGTGTGCTATCCGAAGGGTTGAAACGAGATCCTGAGGAGGCATGTATTACATGGATTGCATGAACTGCATTATGGGACGGATAATACCAATTTTGAATTGATTTTAAGACTCGCGAGTGTCGCGATGTGAAAACCATTTTCAAACTATTTTTTGAGGCTCTTGTGAGTCAAATATGGTTATTATCCACGCTTTCCCTTGCTTGTGATATTGTTTTTAATGGCTTGAAAGAGAGTCAAAAACTACATCTCATTTTCCTAGCATGTTTAGCTCATACTACATGTGCCGTTTAGTATCTGCTGAGCTTTGGCTCACGGTGTGGGATTTGAAATATTTTTCAGGTACCAATCACGCAGGTTGATTTAGAGGTGCTGGAAGGGCGGATGATCTGTAGTCTTCCCTTTGATAGTTTTTGGAACATGTATGTTGTAACATCTTTTTCAGCGTTGGGGCCGTGTAATGTAAGCCATTTGCTGTTTATATACAATGCATGTATGATTTAATATGAGAGTGTATTCTCGGGTTGGTTGTTTGTGGGTGTTTCACATGACCCAGAGTTTGGGGCGTGACATAGATTATGAAAGTAGAACCCTCTATTGGTAGTCAATTACATGGAACTTGTAAACTTAGGGTTTGAAGATTAAACTTGTGTCTGCCAAGCAGGATTTGAAAATTAGAGTGTATTGATCCTATGTTAAGTTACTAGAACGTAATAAGTTCAAGGGAAATGAACAAAATTTGGAGAGTTTTGGTTTGGTATATTGAAGAGAATTGTTGATGGTTGAGGCCTTTGATTAATCAAGTAGGAAAGGTAGTTGGCACAAAATGAACTAATGAATGGAATTCTAGCTAATTTTAAAGACTTAAGAACTATATAATAAACATAGTTTATATAAAGGTGAAATTTCAATAAGATGAAATAAAGATGGATTGATGAGGATTGAGTCATGTTAGAATTATGTTTGACGTATAAATGATGGTGTGGTGATTATAAGATTGAATGATGATCTGAGTTAAGAGATTTGGGTCATAGACTTAATACCGGGTTGTGGTTCGTTTTGATCGGGCAAGATGTTGAAATGTGAAATGTACAAAATCTTATTTGAAAACCTAAATCATAAGTTTTGTTTCACTTCTTGAGATAATGGATTGTGTGGTTAAATGAACAATAAGTTTAAAATTGAGATGAGCCCTAGTATGAAAATATTTGGAGGTGAATCGATAATAAAGCTTTGCTATAGTAATATGAGGGATTAAATGTTACCTTAGAATTGAATCGGGATAAAGTTGGATTGAAGTCAAGAGTTGAAGGATTAAGTACAAAGTGGTTAGAAGTAGTAACTGAACATATGAGCTAATTCAAAGAAAAGCCTATCATTTGATTACTTGAATATGAGATGGTGAGGGTGTTAGGGTTGGTATACTGAAAACTATGTTTTTAGTATTTAATTTTATTTTTAATAAAATTAATTTTTCATTTTATGAGAATCTTTATGAGCAATGTATGTATATCATTTCTTTGATATGCATGGATATCCAATATTCTGTATAGTATTTAATCTGGTGTGTAGAGTACGGCTTGTACACAGAAGATCAGATGAAAAAAGACATACTAAAACTCTGTGTTACAGTCGTACCGATGGTATGTCTTTTTTCATCTAAATTGTGAACATAAAACTTAATAATAGCATCATCTATTGTTCCGACTCTCTGTGCTAGTACACTTTGTGTGTATTGCACGGGACATTTGGGGTAATTAATTTTGTACTGACTATATAAATTAATTCACACGCCAAGGTTATTATAAATTGTGCTTATCCTCTTAATCCTGAAATAATTATTGATTTGCATATATTTAATATTCGTTGTTTTGATTCATTAGAGAGTGGGATCTTATATGGGTCTATATATTCTCGGTGAGTTAGATAGCGGTATAATTGATATGGCAAACATTAATTATTAACGGAATCCAAGTCCCGATTTGTGAGACCCGGAACCTTGTTCTTTTATGATATTTGTATACTTGACGTGTTTATTCTAGTATATGAATATCTTCGATGCATGAGTTATGCTTTAAAATTTTAGAACAGTATGTATAAATGTGTTATACGCTTTTTGGGGTTTAGTAGAGGCTTGTTTGGCTTGTGTTTGGACCAAAAATCTTATTTTTTCTAGGAAAACGCACTGCCCAGCAGTTCGGTCGACTGAAGGGTGTGGCTCAGTCGACTGAACAGAAAATTTTGAGTTCAGTCGACTGAACTCAGGGGTTCGATCAACTGAACAGTACCTTTTTGGCATTTCTATAAGTATCCCAAGGGATGGAGATATTTATTTAAACCTTTCTTAACAGCTAAGAAACCTCTTTTCTCTGCCTTCTCTCTAGCTTTGAGGGCCCGGGGCTCAGTTTTGTGTTTGATCCTTTGTGGATCCTTACTATCGGGGCCGAGGGCTTTGCGACTCTTATGGAGATGATAAGGTCAATGATGAGTTATTCAGGTTTACTAGATTCATTTTGGGGACTCGCTTTAGAAACAGCAGCTTACATTCTGAACATGGTACCTTCTAAGTCACAACCTTCTACTCTCATAGAATTATGGACCGGGCGTAAGCCTAATCTGAAACACATTCAGATTTGGGGGTGTCCAGCACATGTGCTAAAAGGAAACGTGGGTAAGTTGGAACCAAGGACAGAAGTCTATTTTTTTGTGGGGTATCCCAAGGGAACAAAAGGTGGTCTATTTTATAATTCTAAGGATCAGAAGGTCATTGTTAGCACCAACGCCCAATTCTTGGAAGAGGATTATATTATGGATCACAAGCCCAAAAGTAAAATTATTTTGGAAGAACTGAGAGGAAATACCAATAGAACTGAAGAGAAATCACAAGTCACTGGTATTCCATTATCTCGTCGTAGTGGGAGGATTATCGGGACAAGTGCAAATCAAGAACAGGGTAGTGAAGCACAGGGTTCAGATTCTGCACCGCCTATTACTGCTAGTACACAGACACAGGAAGTGCCTCATCGTAGTGCGAGGGTTATTCATCAACCTGACCGGTATATGTTCTTGGGAGAGTCTTTTGACAGGATCCCGGTAGAACTGGATACCGAGCCTTGTAACTACAATGAAGCACTACAAGACAATGATGCAGATCTTTGACAAAGGTCTATGAATTCAGAGATGGAATCTATGTATTCCAATCAGGTCTGGAAACTTGTAGAACCACCCGAAGGGATAAAACCTATTGGATGTAAGTGGATCTATAAGAGGAAGAAAGGAGTAGACGGGAAGGTTGAAACCTTCAAAGTTAGGCTTGTTGCTAAAGGGTTCACTTAGAAAGAAGGGATCGATTATGAGGAAACCTTTTCCCCGGTAGTTATGCTTAAGTCAATCCGGATTCTCTTATCTATTGCCACCCATTTCGATTACGAAATCTGGCAAATGGATGTCAAGACAGCTTTCATTAACAGAAGTCTTGACTAGTGTATCTATATGAAACAACCAAGCGGATTCATTGCAAAGGGCCAGGAGCACATGTTGTGCACGATTAAGAGATTCATTTGTGGACTTAAGCAGGCATCGAGGTCTTGGAACACTCGATTTGGTCAAGCCATTAAGTCTTATGGTTTTTATCAAAGTCCAAATGAGTCCTGTGTGTACAAGAAGCGTGACGGAAGCGTGGTGGTCTTCCTAATACTTTATGTAGACGATATCTTGCTCATCGAAAATGATGAGGGGGCGTTATCTATGGTTAAAGTATGGTTATCTGGGCAGTTCGATATGAAGGACTTGGGAGAAGCCAGTCATATCCTTGGGATAAAGCTTGTGCGAGATCGGAAACAATGTTGGGCTTATCACAAGCAAAGTATATCGATGATATCCTTACTCATTTTAGCATATAGGATTCCAAGAAAGGGTTTCTCCCTTTCAAACATGGAATCACTCTATCCAAGGATCAGTGTCCTAAGACACCTGATGAGATAGAGAAGTTGAAGGCGGTTCCTTATGCTTCGGCAGCAAGAAGCCTCATGTATCCTATGCTTTGCACTAGACCCGACATCTGCTTTGCCGTTGGCATGGTTAGCAGATGTCAGTCTAATTCAGAGCAAGAGTATTGGAATGCGGTAAAGAATATAATCAAGTACCTGAAAATGACTAAGGATTATATGTTTGTTTACCAGGCAAACAGTCTAGTACCTTTGGGGTATACAGACTCAGATTTTCAGTCAAACATAGTGCTTGCATCAGGAGACAACCTTGCAAATCCTTTACAAAGAGCTTACCGGCTAAGACTTTTGATAGTCATGTAGAGGGTATGGAGTCAGATGTATGGCAGCATGGTTTTGAGTATAAGTGGGAGATTGTTATGGTTGATATACTGAAAACCATGTTTTCAGTATTTAATTTTATTTTTTAATAAAATTAGTTTTCCATTTTATAAGAATTTTTATGTGCAATGAATGTATATCATTTATTTGTTATACATGGATGTTTGATATTCTGTATAGTATTTAATCTGGTGTGTAGAGTACGGCTTACACACAGAAGACCAGATTTTAGGGTCTTGTAGAATATAAGTTTTATGTTCACAATTTAAATGGAAATGGACATACCATCGGTACGACTATGGTACAAATTTTTAGTAGGTCTGTCTTAGTTACGGGGAACAGATAATAGCGTGGTCTATTGTTTCGACTCTCTGTGCCAGTATACTTTGTGTTTATTGAACGGGACATTTGAGGTAATTAATTTAGTACTGACTACTGACTATATAAATTAATTCACACCCCAAGGTTAT
>JAUMHN010421782.1:0-13184 GCA_032360265.1 Heliamphora ciliata
GTATAATGTACCGATTTGAGAAATATTTTTAGAAGACTATCTAGATGTACCGGGATGACGTGTATGTGGCACGAGTTACCCTCGGTGTAAGACTGGAAACGTGCGCAGAGTAGGTACTCAGGTCCTTCGGGGTAGTTCCCGTAAACTGAGGCGGATGGGTGTTCAGCTCCTTCGGGGTCGTAACCCGTAAATTGAGTGGTACGTTCATGGTGCTCCGTATAGAACCTGTGTATCTAACCGGTCCCATGATGTATCGGGATTAGATATTGGACAGGGGTCTATAGTTGTTACCTCTGTCCCCTTGTGATAGTCGGTACATAGGATCATACTCTTCTTTACCGCGATGGTACATTCCGCGAGAGAACGATGTTTTTGATTACTGTTTTTCCTTAACTGTGGTTGGTTATTTACAATAGCTGCATCACATGGTTTTAAGGATGAAAACAGGGTTTTATGTTAATAAAATCGTTTTGGGAAACTCGTGTGGTCTGATGGGAAAACTTGAGGGTTTTGGATGGAAAACCTGTTTTGATTTTGTGGTTAAGTTCGCTCCCACCATATGATTGCATATTTCTGCTTTACAGCTTATTATCTGTTTTCTATTGGGTTTCGGCTCACGGGTGGAAATTTTCTGTAAAACCATTTTCAGGTGATGATGTAGATGAGGAGTAGCATGGGGGTGCCGGCGGTGGCGGAAGACTTTTATAGTTTTCTTTCTTTTTGGTATGCCTGTTCCTGAAGGCAAGTTTTGTACGCCATAAGGCGATATATTGTACGCCATAAGGCGATATATTGTACGCATGTTGAACTGTATGTCTTTTCTTTATGAGAGATACACTTTGTTGGATATTCCATTGGTTTCAACAGGCGGATTTTAATGTATGAAAACCTGTATTTTCATATGAAATGGAGGTTTGGTGGATTTTCACGTGACCCCAGATTTTAGGGCGTGACAATCATTCACAAAAGCAATAATGATCTTAACAGTTTTGCCTCCAACACGAAGTTCAGAGGAGTAAGTGTGACCTCAAAGGCAGGGAGGTGGAATGTGTTGGTGGTGTCCCACCACCTCTCTGCTAGCGCCGTGAGCATGACCCGGTCATTGCTAGTTCCCTCCAGCGTAGTGATGAAGTGAGCGAATCCAACCTTGTTAACTATCTCCCGGCTGTGCCGAGGTAAGGCGGTATACCACTCCAGAACATCAGATGAGCCACTAAAAACCCGAATATGAATCCTCCCATGAAACAAAATAGAACAAACGAATCAGTAAACAAGAATAATAACAAAACCAAAATCAAAATGTACAACGAAATAACTGAAACAAAATTCTCCACCAGTTTTTACCCAACAATCGATAATAAAAAATGATAATCTAACACGAAATCCACCGAATGGTTCCCAAAACAACTTCATACAATTCAACTTCTCCCAAAATTCAAGTTTCAATTTCAATTCTCAGAAAAATACAACTTTCAAGCAATCCGAAATTTGTTTTGATTCTTAAAAGATGACGACTGATTCAATCCACTCAAATTCAAAATTCTGTTAAAACCAAATTTGTTTCATTTCAAAAATCAAATTTGTTCCTACTATTAAACCAAAATCCAATGATCAAACGGTTTCAATCAAATCACTCTTAATTTCAAATATTAGGATTCCACTTCAAATTCAAAGTTCAGTTAAAACTCGACTCTACTGAAATCCAATTCAATACAATTCAAATCAAAACTTAACCTACCCAACGCAAAATTTAAGCATTAAGACCCAAACTTTAGATTCAAATGACCCAATTCATTCAAAATTCTACATTTGTCAAATTCAACCTCAACTTTCAAAGTCAATTTGCAATATAACGCTCAACGTTTTCAATCTCAAATCAACCTAGCTTGTAATTCGTTTCAAACTCGATCTTGAAACCCTATAGTTTTCAAAAATGATTCAACCCAAAATTTATCTCAATCGAAAAACCTCATTTTGTTCAAAACACTTTTTCGAATTCCAATTCAAACCAAATTTTGCTCAAGTTCATTTTGACCAATCATTTTCAAACTCAACACAAGATTCATATCCAAATCCAAATCCTAATGTGATTCGATCCAACTTAAATTTAATTCAATTTGATTCTAATTCCAACCCAACTTCCATTTCAAATCTAATTTAATTCAATCTCGAATCTAAGATTCAATTTAATTCAATTCATTCTCTCATCAAATCCAAATCTAACATGCAATTCAATTCAATCTCCAATCCAATTCAATTTTAATCACAATTACAATCCAATTTCAATTCAACTTAATATCCAATACAATTCAATTTCAAATTCAAATTCAATATACAATTCAACATCAATTCAATATCAACAAGTCAACCAAGTTTAAAGAATCAAAATAATCCAACTCAATACAAACAAGTTCAATATTCAAGTTTTAAAGAAGTTTTTTGGCTTACTATATGATTTACGACGAAGAGATGCTTCTCATGACGGCGAAGAAGGACCTCGTGCTCCGCAACAAAGTCTAGAAGGATAAATCGCTTCATCCTGGGCCTCAACAACCGGTGAAAAAGGGAGAAGTACGTGGTAGGGTCAAAATGCTCTGGCATACCCAGCATGCCACCTTCAGCCACGCCTCTCTCGCCACCACCTCCAACCGCGGTGACACCCTCGCCACCGCCAGCTCCTATGTCGCCAACTGCACTACCACTGGCTCATACGCTGATGCCACCAGCTGCGCCACCTCCACTACCGTCTGTGCCACACATATCATCACCTACGAACCCAAAATCGCCTTCAACTATGGAAAAATACAACAACGAGAGAATCGAGATTATAAACATGATGGAGACGAGAGTCGAGAGAGCCAAGAAAATCAAGAGAGAGCTTGGAGAGAAAGAGAGAGTTAGAAAAGAGGAGAGAGTCTAGAGAGAAGAGAGTAGAAACTAAGTTTGCGCGAATGATAATTTCAAATGACCCCAGACCCATGTACTGCCATTGACTTCACGACCGTGAGATTCACCTCTTTTAAAAGTCACGACCACTACATCTAAACCCAAGCCACAACTTTGTTTCCTCACGGTTGTGACAAACTTCAAAGGTTACTTTTGACCGCCGTGTTTGAACCTTTAGGCTGCTAAAAACCTAGGATTTTTAGTGACGGTCACCACTTTTAAGGGCTAAGGCAGCCATGTTTTATTACCCCCCTCTATTGAACGTCAACCTTAGAGCATATACAACTCTTGCTTTAGCTTGATTAGCTAAAAATCCTCTTTTATAGCCTCTTTTTGAGGTTCTAGCTACCCCAAAAAACTCTGGTCCTCCTCATGACCTTAAACTGACTCTTCGATCCTTTCATGACCTAAAACTAATAGCTACCTCTTCGGTCCTCCTTATGACTTTCAACTGACTCCTCAGTCCTCCTTATGACATTAAACTAACTCGTTAGTCCTTCTCATGACCTTAAACTAACCCATTAGTCCGTTTATGACCTAAAACTGATATCTATCTCTTCAATCCTCCTCATAACCTTAAACTGACTCATTGGTCCTCCTCGTCACCTTAAATTGACCCTTTCAATCCTTTCATTATCTAAAATTGATATCTACCTCCTTGGTCCTCTTCATGAACTTAAACGAACTCGTTGGTCCTTCTCATGACCTTAAACTGACTCTTTAGTCCTTTCATGACCTAAAACTAATATCTACATTTTTGGTCCTTCTCATGACCTTAAACTAACTCCTCGGTCCTTACATGACCTAAAACTGCCCCTAAAATGATCGATTCTCCTCATGACCTTAAACTAACTCCTCAGTCCTTGCGTGACCTAAAACTGCCCCTAAAATGTTATATCCTCCTTATGACCTTAAACTGATTCGTCGGTCCTCCTCATGATCTTAAACTGACTCTTCGGTCCTTTTATGACCTAAAATTGATATCTACCTGTTCGGTCCTCCTTATGACCTTAAATTAATTCCTCTGTCCTTGCATGACCAAAAACTACCCCAAACACGATCGGTCCTCTTCATGGCATTAAACTGACCCTTCGATCCTTGCACGACCTAAAAATGCCTCATCTGATCATTTAGTCCTTTTCATGACCTTAAACTGACTTTTTGATCCTATTCATGACCAAAAATTGATCTTTAATGATCTTTGGTTCGTGTTGTGACCTTAAATTGTTATATATTTGCATCATGCCTGTTTGCATCATATTATATCTATTATGCATCATGATTAGCCTATTTACATCATATGCGTTGGCCCACGAACTACGACCGGTCTAATCCCTTACATCGGGGTACGTAAGAAGCTCGATGGAAATTCAGGTTCGACCATGCTTTTTTGTATGTTTTGTTTGCCTAAGATTGGCAGCTTATTCAATCAATTTGTCTCTAAAGCTTTGACATTTACTTGCCCCACGAATTGTTGCATGCTTTGTCAAAGAGGGGATACTATAGACATCACTATTTGACCAAGTCGAATGTTAAGCACTCGTCTTGAATGCTCCCCAATAACGAAAATATGTGAATTATGCTCAAGGATACTCCTAAGCAAGCCAAGTCAAGAATTCAATTCAAAACCCAAGAAACCTACCAAAACATTCGGGCCGCGACTTCCTACAATAGGTCATGTCCTTACGCTAACGGCTACCACCTTTTTATGATCTTAGAGTAAGTTGCGACTTTTATTTGTCATGGCCGCTACCTTTTTGAAAACCTAAACCTAGGCATGACCTTTGAAGGTCACGACCTACAATGTTCTTACAATAAAGGTCATGACCTCCATGTGCAACGACACGGCAGCGAGTTTAACACCTTTTTGGACAGATGGAAGCATCCCAGAGGATGTCTATGTTGCCTCCTTGCCTATAAATAAGCGCTTTGATTCCCAAATATCAAGAGAAAAACACCTGGATACCGATACTCTGCCGAATCCGTTTCCCACCCGTTATTTCAATATACCCGATACTCATATTCCCGATACCATACTCCCAGACTTAGTTCGTGACTTTGCTTGCATTGGTGGGGCTATTAGAGCACGGACTACTTGGCGATTCTTGTCTTTCACATTCGAGAGGACATTCGAGACAATTGTCTACACTAGGTAACCTTAGAAAATCGTGGCTTCTCTTAAACCCTCATCTTCTCTCTATTGAGAGTGTCACGATTAAGGTTTTCATTTATTGTTTCTTTCCTTTTACTTAATCTATTCATATCAAGCATGTTTATATGAGCTTTTCATGAGAAAATAGTACGTTTATAGCTTTCTATAATGCGTAGGACAACATATTTTAATGCATTTTCGTATTTACATGCACACTTGATAGATAAAAAGATTTTTGTGATTTATAAAATCTGACAGCCACGACCCTTGGTTGTAACGGCCGTGAAATATTTTGACCTTATTATTACAGCCGCTACATATTTTCTTTTAGCCGCTACTTTTCGTCTCATTTTTTTCATAGCCGCAACATTTTGTTACTATAGTTGTGAGCTTTTTGTGAGACCAATGGCATAAAAACTATGTCTAAAACTTTATGTTACATATTTTTAATGTTGTATGTGTTCTGTCTCGAGACCTATGTCGCTATTGGGATAACAGATAATAGATCTAGCCTTAATGAAGTAGGCTGTGGTTTATATTTTGTACATCCCATCCATTTGAGTCCCTTTGGACCTTACATGTTGAAAACCTCTTTGGACCTCAACAATACCACAGCCATGACCTCTGGTTGTCACGGTCGTGACCTTTGTCACCCCTTTTCGTGCGGCTAGACATGTTTTGTCACAGCCGCGAGTTATTTGACTTATTTTGTCATGGACGTAACATCCTATTGGTTTGGTCGTGGGCTTTTTGTATGTACAGTAGCTCAAAAATAGTGTTTAAGTCCCCTCTATTCATTTTGTTTAATCAGTATACAGTATGTTAGAGACAAAAACTGTATTGCATGACCCTGAGACCTTATCTTGTTTTATTTGATCTTTCATCGCATGTTTTTTCTCATTGCTTTCCTCAAGCAATAAGTGTTGCATGCTTGGAAATGATAACCAAGTTGCATGACCCTTAGGATTATAGTTAGGATTTTTTTTCTTTTTTTTCTTTTGTATGAACTCTCTTTAACCTCATATTCTGTATATACTATCTTTCAAAAGTTTAAAATATAAACCAGTATTGACAAAGTAGAGGCCAACCTTACGGTTGGGCGAAAAGGACACCTAACACCTTCCTTTTTCGTACCTTAGCCCATGAACCCTTTTTTTCTCTGATTACGTTTAAAAAAGACTTGTGACCTTCTTCTTTTTGTTTTTTTTTATTTTTCTCAAAAATCAATTGATGACTCTATTTTTCTAAAATGTGTTTAGATATCTTGAATTTTCTATTTTAAAAAGAACAAAAGAGAATTTTTTTAAGAAATAATGTACATTCAACACAACCAAACCGTTCTTATTTTTCTCAAACGTACCCAAAAAAATGCCTGCACCCACACAGTGGGAAGCAATTGATAATAAAGAATAAATGTTGCAAAGAGAGAGGAAATAAGAAATCAAGAGAGGAGACTTTCAAGACGAGATTAGAGGCAAGCCCATGCTCTTTTACTATTCTTAATATCCCTACTGGCAGCTGCAACATCGAAAGAAGATGAAGCCATGACAACATTAAGACTGGCTTGCTCAATCTTCAGCTTCTTAGTTGAGAAAAACAAGGAAGAAACCTGGTTTTTGAAGAGCAACAGTTCTTCATCAATTTTAGCAATCACTTTTTGAATAGTAGCAAGTGCCTTTAGGAGTTCTTTATTCTTCCTTATCTTTGAGTCTCCATCATACTTTAGTTGCTTGAAGAGAAGAAAAGAGGAGGCTAGCTCTTGTTTGATGCTCTCAAAATGTGATACCTTCAGGTCGTACTCAGATTTGTTCTTCAAAGGAGCCTCGTAGGTTTGATCCAAGAAGGAAGAGCTTGTCCAAAGACTCAAATGATAAGAGATCAGCCTCACCAGAAGAAGAAAAAGAGAAGGAAAGCAACACATTTAGAGCGGCTTTAAAAATAGGAGCACGCCTAGGATGGAAGACATCTCGCAGAGATAAGCCAATCATCGCCTTTAAATCCAATTTTACTTTTTCTAAGAATTTTGAGGAAAGAGCAATCAAAATTCAAGAAGATGAACCACCCATGGCTATGGAGTCTTCAGAAGCAATCGGAGTAAGATCAATAGCAAGAGAGGTAAAGAAAGATCCTAGGTCTATTGAGAAAAGGAGTACAACATCAGCAGGACAAATTTCATCCTTGGCAAAAGGATTGGCTTGACCAGTCATAGAGGCCTCCTAAAATATATAAAAGGGCAACAAGATGAAGATTAAATTAAAAGAACCAAGAAAGAAGGAGGTACCTTGTTGACGGATTATGGGGAAATAGGATCTTGAGGACCTAGAGAAGAAAGGGATGAAAGAGATACTTCGAATATTAAAGGCATGGGAATATGGAGTGACAGATCTCGATGGGCAGTGGTTTTGCAGCATTTGCGCATAGAAGGAGCAAGTCCTAGAGTTAAGTCAGCCTTGGCCTACAGATTTTTCTAGACTACCTCGGGAGAGGAAGGACAAGCAAAAATTGAACAATAGGAGTCGACTCAGAAGGTTGAGTGACAGGAATAGTTTCTTGCAAAGAAACCCAGAGAATGTTAAAAGGGTGTTAGTTCTGATAGCAAAATGTGGCCAAAATAAGCCACTTGAGGTATACTTGCAAGGAAGAGGAGAAATATCCTGGGAAGATAGAAATAGGATTGTTTGCCAAATAAACCTCAAAGATAATTGGAATCAGAGCAAAAACCTTTCCAGGGGTATCCTCAAATTGAACTATTTTTCTCTTTGGGTTAAGCAACACCTGAGAAAAGGCTAAGGTCAGTACAAAGAGAAAAATAGTTCATTTTGAAACAAATAAATTACAGGCTAGCCTGCGCCTTTCATGGGGATAAAGTGGGTCACACCTTAACGGATAGCATCTTTAGTCTCCCTATAGGGAGGATTAACTTCTGCAATTGTCACTTGCTCAATCTAAGGTAACCAGTCATGAACTCCTGGCTTCCAAACCAAGTGAAGATCACATCCACTGGAAGATCAGATCGAATATGCTTCCCGAAATTTATAAAAGGTTTCAATCGGAGGGACATCCCCACCCAAGTAAATCCAAGCCTTGAAAAAGGTTGCACTAGCCTTATCCCGCTATTGGGTTTCAATTTTGGCAAGGCGATCCTACCTAGCTTTGGCCATTCCATTAGGGTCAATGGGTTTTCATTTACATTAAAGAATTCTTCAAACGAAGAACAAAAAATATGATACTAGTAATAGAAGGAGTTTTACCCGAGGGACTAGATTATTTCGTGGATGAAGATTTTCTCTCTTTAGATTTGACTGCTAGGGCCGCATGGAAAACTTGTTGATAAGGAAAAGTATGGAGAAGAACACTCTTTGTTGATTCATGGAATTTATTTTGAATAAAAAAATCATCACTAAGTGTCAAAATCCAATGTAGAATTTGGAATCTCATCAAAAGAAAAGAGAAGAAAAAAAATTTCATAGTGGGGAAAATACGGCTAATAGACTCTATTTCTTCTATGTCAAGGATCAATCGAACTGAAAACGAGTCATTTTACAACTCTAATGGGGGAAGAGGCACCATTTCGGTCAGGCCAAATTGCCTTGAGAACTTAGTAGGATTATAAAACTCAACCCCACACTTGTTGTTGTTGGGAGTAAAGCACCGGCCGTATGATAAGTCATGCAAAATAAGGAAACTAGCCTAGACATCTTGTTCTTTGTTTTTATCTTAGAGATTAGCAACGGGAGTGTAAAGCTAAGAAGGGCCAAGAGATTTGAGAAAGGGAAGCCAAGAGTGAGCAAGGATAGTCACCAGACCCTTGTAAAAATATATAAAGCACTCGTCAAAGGTATGTGATTAGGGCCTAAAGGGTAGGAGTGTAAGACCTTTTAGAGGATGACTGGCAAGGTAAGAAGGACAAAAGTTGGAACCGTAGCTCCATAACCACAATTCTAAGAGCCAAAGAGGACCAAAACTGATCGAGAAATAGCTAGCTACAAGCTCTATCATACCATGGTACAAGTGGGCGAGAACAAGGAGGGCCAAGGGGAGTTTTTGTGAGACCCTAACCCATTTTCTTTTTTTGGTGTTTTTTGATGCATTGTTTATCATTTTCTTTACGACATGTTTATATGCGTTTTGTGCATGATCAGACTTAGATATGCATGTGGGGCTGGTTCTCGGGACCGTTGGGTGTTATGGTGACATTTTTTTTAAAAAAAGAAGATATTTTTGCAAACCTATAAATATCTGTCTTTAGATATTTTCATAAGATATTTCATCTCTCTAGATTTGAAACCAATCAAAAGCTTTGTCTTTTCTCTAACTTCTCGGGGGCTCGGGGCTTGGTTTTTGACGATCAGATTGCAGATCTTCAGTATCCTCATGATGGGCTACGCATTCATCTGGACAGAATTTTGTTCTGACGAAGTTTATTTTGCACATGGTTCGAGATGTCGAGTATTTGACTCAATGAGGTAGAATCCTAAACTCTCATGTCTTAAAAGTGTGCTACATGAAATTTTATGTGTTTTTACCGTTTAAAAATGCATGAAAAGTCATTTTATATTCAAAAAAGTCAATTTTTGGGCTTAAAGCGTGTTTGGTGGGTTTTGGTTGGACAAAAGGGTTTTCAAAGGTGTTTTTCAATTTCTTACATGTTGTTAGACTCATGTATGTCCATGAGTTTCATAATATATAAGTTCGGTAGTTTTTATTCGGGTTTATACATGTTTTTCTATAGGTTTTTCTCAGTGGCGCTAGGGTTTGACGAAATTCAATCGACTGAAGTATGAGATTCAGTCGACTGAATGGACAGTGACCGAGTTCAGTCGACTGAATGGACAGTGACCGAGTTCAGTCGACTGAAGTTATGGGTTCAGTCGACTGACTTGAGATGCTAGAAAATTTGTGAAATTCTAGTAGCCTTTCAGTCGACTAGATGGGGGTGCCTAGTCGACTAATGTTCTGTTTGGGGTTGTTTTGTTGTTTTGATGGGTCGTGTGGTGGCCGTGGGGGTTTAGTTGATTTTGTTGTCATCCTCGGGGGTGACGTGGGTTAGTTTATCATAGTGTGTAGGCATCGTTGGGTGCAGGGTGTGCTTAGGTCCGAAGTTCTTCTAAAAAAGGGGGTTTTTGGGAAAAGCCAGTGTTTTATGAAAACATTTATGAAAACTGTTTTGTGGAAGGTGTGGAGTTGGCCTTCAGGTAGGTCTTGTTCTGTAAGTTGTTGATCATGTCGGGTGTGGGGCATGTGATGTCGTGATGTGATTTTCTGTATTTAAAACTCTAGTTTTATTCATGCATGTTGTTGAACGAATATGTGGTCTTGATGTATTTAAAGCTCTCATTTTATTTATGCATGTGTTGCATGAGTTGCATGAGTAGCGTGGGTTGCATGTATAGCATATGACGTGGTTTTGTAAGACGTGGAGTGGGTACATGGTTATGTGCATATGAACTCTAGTTTTACTTATGCATGCATTGCATGGGTGGTACTTGTTAACTCTGGATAACAATGCATAATGAGGGTCGTATATTGGTCCTACAATGAAAACCCGTGAAGAAGTTTTGAGCATTAAAACTCATGTTTTAAAGATATATAGTGAGGGGCATATATTATCTTATGGTGAAAACCTATAGAGATACATAGTGATGGCGTATATATTCATACGGTAAAAATCGGTGAAGATGCATGTGTTACGTGTGTTGCGTACATTAACTCTGGTTAACGATTAGATATATGTTAACTCTGGTTACCAATGCATTAGTGGGGCATACAGTGGTCCTTTGGTGAAAACTCGAGAAGTTGCATGTGTTGCATTGCATGAATAGCATGTGTTACGTGGTGAGAGTTACAGGTGTTACGTTGAATGGGAGTGGTATGTGTTGCGTTTGAATCATCGTGTATTTGATAGAACTGTTGCTGGGGCTTGGGAGAGTCGGTGTGTATATCTGTGTTGCATGTGGGGCTCATGGGAGTCAGGGCTCGTGGGAGTCTAGGCTCGTAAGAGTCTATCATTATTGGTATAGCATTGTAGTATATATATATCAAACTACTTTCGAGGCTCTTGTGAGTCATGATATAAAACCGTTTTCAAACTGTTTTCAAGACTTTTGTGGGTTGTGATATAAAATCATTTTCAAACTGTTTTTGAGGCTCGTGTGAGTTGAAAGGTTTCTATTCCTTTGCTTTTCATTGATCATGAAAAACTATTTTCAGACTTGAAAGAGAGTCGAAAATCGCACATTGTTTTCCTAGCATGTTTAGCTTTTATTTCATATTTGTGTAGTTTCTGCTAAGCTTTGGCTCACGGTGTGAGATTTGAAATATTTTTTAGGTACCGGTCACGCAGGTTGATCTGGAGGTGCCGGTTGACGCGGGAGATCTGTAGTCTTCATTTTTGTTTCTTTTGAACCATGTATGTTTATATATTTTTGATGTTGAAATCGTGTATTGTAAGCCTGTTGGTGATTATATTCAATACATATATGTTTTTATCTGAGAGTAAATATCGGGGTGGGTGTTATGTTTGGCTATTTGTGGGCGTTCACGTGACCCGGAGTTTGGGGCGTGACAATTTTTTCCTGAGGCTAAAGCTTTAGCCAGGTTAGTAAAATCTTTTGTGATTTTGAGAGAAGGAACACAAAAGACGAACTTGTTGAGTCAATAAATCAAAAAGGCAATATGCACAGACTCATAAACCTGGGTCAAAGCTTTCCCGTGGTTGATCAACAGAAATTGCCCATATAACATGTTTTATGGGCCCCGTATGCGAAAGGAATGTCCTTACAAGAAATCAGAGTTTTGGCTTATTCGCCATGAGTATGAAATCCAGCAAGGAAAGCTAAATCCTAAAGAGTTGGGGACATAGGCCCATACTAGAAAAAGAAAGCATTGGACGAAGGACACCAACATTGAAAGGCAACAAAGATCAAAGCCTTGTCAATTTTAAAAGGGGAGTAGCTAAGAAGGAAAGCATCTTAGATACCTATTTCTGTCTAGAGATCACCCTTCGAGAGTAAAAGTCGTTCTATCTAATCACAGTAACCACTCTAGGGATAATGCCACTAGGTATAATACCATAGTTTGATGGGCAAATCTTTGAAATAACAGTCCTATGATGGCATAGAGTGGGAAAAGGGAGTTAGTCCTCAATGCATGGGAAGAAAGGAGAGAGATAAGCTAGACACTAATCTTTAAAGATGGGATCAAACCTGAAGTGCTTTGTAGAGGCAATGAGTCCTGTGGCCATGGGAACTAGGGTTTCATTTACAATCTGAGGTTTTCTCTTAGCGATCAGGTCTTTACTTGTTTGGTGGCGCTATTAGAATCTCTAGCAGGAGTGGAAGCACACTAGAAGCCATTGGAGCCGATAAGAAGGGTAAATGTCAGGAAGAAGGCGATGTAGAAGGAGAATGATATTAGAGGAGCAAGAGGCGCATTAAAGGATGGAACATCTTTAAAGAAAATGGGCTATATTTATGGGATTGAGGATTCCTAAGGATAATTAAATCCTTACTCGTACTGTTGGAGGCAATACTGCCAAGATCATTATTTTTGTAAAATGATTTTCAGTAAAAAATTAACTGGACGGACAAACGCCGAAACGGGCTCCAGATAAAAATTTTGACGTTAAACGATAAAAAATAAACCCGTGCAACCAAATTTAATTTAGATGAATACCTCTTGTCAATCTAATCTTCAACTACGACTTGATTCCAAGTTGAAACTCCACTCAGATCTTCTACTGTATATTCCCTTACGCGATCCTCGAACGTAATGTGGGCTACGATCCTCCAAGAACTCGTACCGGCAAAACACCAATATATTTAATTCTTGAAAGACAAAAATAATATCATAATAATAATGATATATGAACTATCAATCTCAAACTGGTTCAGCCTACCCACGTATATATAGGGCAACAGCAGGGACCTAAGAAGTAATTATGAGTTAGACTTCCAGTGGAATACAGACACCCACTAGAGGTTTCTGCAATTATGGAAAGATATGCAGCGGTTTCTGTAATTTTTATAAAATACTGAATTACAGTTCACACCACTAAAGAACTATAATTGCACTTTGACCCATAATC
>JAUMHN010421792.1:0-13180 GCA_032360265.1 Heliamphora ciliata
TTGTATAAATAGATGGGTTACCCTTATACGTTTACTTGTGTATGTTCTCTGTATATTATTTGTAATATATCTCGTATTCTCACGATGGCCTATAGATGTGATATCGGTGGTAGTAGCCACACTCGTAATGAGAAGTGGTTACTACCTACGTTCCACGACGACTATTGGATAAAAAAATACTCTAGTCCTAAAGATTATTACGTCGGTTTGCGACAAGAGTGGAAGTTCAAGGTTGAAGAGCAAGAGGGGTTGGTTAATGATCTGCGTAACTTAGGAGGACCATTCCCTCATCGGCATTCGGTGACAATGCCAAGACGTAACAAGGATGACTATGAAATAGCAGTTCGCAAGATACGAAGAGAAAACAACAGAATGTTAATGCGAAGATGCCGATACTTCATGCTTCAACTAGCAACAGAAATGGTGATTGCAAGCAACAGATTATTGACAGAGAACGAGTGTCAAAATGTTCTTTCCAACAACCAATATCTATCTGACTCCTACTTCTCCGAAGAGGAATGAAGAATGTGAAAATGTAATTATCTTGTCTCTATTTGACAAGATTTGGGCATTTATGGTTAGTATGTTTGTTGGTATATAGATGTAATATGGGGAAGCAATGCGATAGGTTTTGTGGTTAGTGGTTTGATGTTGACTACCTTTTAAACGCTTTTGATTGCAGAACATTTAGCTCTTTGTAGATTTTTTAATGGCAAGCTTTTTTTACATTTTGAGTGTTTTTACTTTTGTCAATTGTGTCGATAAGATGAGGCCTTTCAAGTTTGAACTCATGCTTACAATTCGTTTTTAGGCTAGAAACATCTCAGATTTGTACCTAGTACGCTGTTTATTAGGGATTAAAAAAAAATGAACTCGGCAGGCCCTGCTTAGTATTGTATAAGCACCTTTTCAAATTCTTAATGTTTTAGCAAAACTCTAATAATTGTTTATTTCTGGTCGATAGCAAGGTTTCCGACTAAGCCTTTAGTTGCAGCGGCTTAGCCAATGCTTAATAAGATTTAGGTTAATCTCCTACTATAGCCCGAACAAGAGTTATAAACTTTAGCTAGTTGCATGCCTATCTAGAAGCCTAATCCATAAACTCTTTAGTTATTTTGAGTCTTCCGATCCCGTCACATCCACTGTTGTCTCATATGATAATTCTACTTTGAGATTCTTAAGTTATGTTTTTCTTTTGCTTCTCCTTTACCTTTGTCCTTACAAAATGTAAATTATATAAGTGGTTTACTATTCCCATCCTTAGAACAATCCCAATTTCCACAACAAATCCATACCAATCATGCCCAAATCATAATCCTTTTCTCCTCTACATTTATTCCACACCTAAAACCATTAAAACCTTTGTTCTCTAGCAAATTCAAGCACATCTTCTCGAAAAAGCTTTAAGTTTCTCAATTGGCTTGGATCAATTTCACAACCTTTGATATAGAAAACCTTAGAATCTTCCTTCTAATTTATAGAATCCTAAGACCAGACAAAAAGCCACTTGCATTCAATCTTGAGACGTGCTTTATGAGGCCATCCCACATCATGCTCCAAACAATTTTATTGAACAAACCAAGCTCCTGATTTCACACGTAGATGTCTAACTTCTTGTAAAGTTCACAACAATCTATGCATGCTTATATGATCTTAAAATATGTTATAATTCTATTTTTGTGCATAATGGACAAATGCCTAGTACACTAAAGGGTCCCTTTCGTTGTTGGCATTGAAGTTCCCTGAAGACAAGTAATAGAAAAGCTTGAAATGTGGTGCCTCTTTGCATTATGTGGTGCATTAAGAGAGAAGAATTTTTCTTTTTTTTTCAACAAGTAAAGACATAATCAATGTATTAAGAAGCCATCAACGAGATGTAACCCAAATATAAAGATGAAGAAGCAGAAATATGCTAAAGAAGGGCCATGGAATTGTATCTCTCTTGCGGGAAAAGAGAGCTCCATTCTTTCCTTGAAAGGAATGATGCTTTGTTCTTTCTTTTTTTGTTAAAAGATTATTTCCTTTTTCTCTAGAATCGTATGACGTTTGTGCAGTTAGGAAGAGTCATATATCCATGTAGATATGTATAGGGTTTTGGAATAGTTGTTGTCTTACAAGATTTCACCCCTTTTGAAGCTCATTAAGGATATTGCTCTCTTACTTGTCAAAATATTAAAATCTAATATAATTTCAAACCACAAATTTATATCAGTTTGAATACCATAAGGACATATTTTTGGCTTCTTAATCACAACATATATGTGCGTGTGTGTATATATATATATATATATATATATATATATAATTGGCAGTGTTATGTCATATTTCAAAGGAAGTAGCAGTAATAATGACGACAAAATACTGTTAACAACTATCGTGAATATAAAAGAGATTCACTTTCTTTATTTCATACAAACAATATAATATTTTTCCTTCAAACATATTTACTGTTCTGATAGTATGTATTAGTGACATAGGTCGAAGATCTAACTGTAATTTCATACAAATAACTGTAGACAACCATTTTGATCGGGCATAAGTTCTAAGCAGTTTTAAGGTCTTCTCAATGACGAATGAGTACACACGTTGACTGCAACCCTCCAATCCAAAATTATTTATGAACTTCTAACTACACTTTAGTGCCCTCAGGAACTATTTTTAAGGCTTAAAGTTGGCAAGAATGACTGAAAACGTGCAACAGCCAAACCCAATCGTTGATTTACAATGAGGGTGCCTTGAAATTGAGAGAGTGAAGAGAGTAGTCATCAGTGGAGGAGAGAAAGAGAGAAAGAGCTTACCAGTGGTAGTGACGACGATCGGCGGTGGTAGAGACGGCAATCGGCGGTGTGGATTTGATGGTGGTTTCGATGGATGCCTAGTCCGGGAGAGACAGAGGCGCTGGATGGTAGGCTGGTATGGTGTGAAGGGGCAGAAGTGCGTAAAGAGAGGAGAGAAGGGTTTTGAAGTTTATAAAAAGCAAAGGGAAAAATCTTGTTTTGAAGTGTATAAACATTAAATACGTGTTTCCTAAACACGACTTACTTAATGAAAATGACTTAAATGTGTTTCCTAAACACATTTTCAGTGTAACTGAAAAACGTGTTTACTAAATACGCTTTCTATGTAAAATGACTTAAAGCGTTTTTGTTAACCACGTTTTCTATACAAAAATAATAAAGTGTGTTTATTAAACACATTCGGTATAAAAGTTTAATACGGTAAAAACGTTTTGTTTAAAAAAATAATAAAGCGTGTTTACTAAACACGCTTTCTAAAAACGTGTTTAGTAAACACGTTTTAAGTTTAAACAATTTTTCTAAAAACTAAAACCTTTGTTATTTTACATTTGTACAGAAAACGTACAAATGTAAAAATCCTAATTCGTTAATTAAGGTTACAAACTCACGTATTTTGGTAAAAGAGCCCACTAAGCACCTACCACCTCGTTTACGGGGATTAACCCGAAGGCACGAAGGTACCTACTCTGCACAAATTTCTGGACTTCCACCGAGGAGCAATATAGGCTCACATCCACACACACTATCATTGCACATCTGTAGGATCATTTAAAAACCAGCACGTAGCTTAACTACGAAAAACCATAAAACACTATACATCAACATGTATAAAGGTCCACATGGCCCACCGCCAAATCATCCATCGCACATGGAGATCAAACAACATTTTCAAAATGTTTTTTTCCATTTCTACCAAAACGTTACAAAACCTGAGACTCAACCCTGAGGGTTAGCTCCAAACCTCCAAAATACATTTTTCAAGAGTTTCACAAATCCTCCATTTTCAAAACCATCTTTTTGAAAATCACGGATATCCACGCATCCGAATCATGTAATAAATCAAGAAAAAGCGCAAAAATATGCTTTTTATCTAACAACAAAGTTTAAACATGATAACAACATTTAATGCATTTTTCACCAGTGAAAAGGTATATAATTGCATGTAGCACCCTTTAAAGACAACATAGTTTAGGATCCTACCTCGTTGAGCCAAAAGCTCGACATCTCAAAAATTGAACCTCGACAAAATGGGATTATATCCGGATGAACACGAAGCCCTCGGCACCAACATCAAGGATCTACCGTCAGATCGCTGAAAATCGAGTCTTGGGCCCATCAAAATCTAGAGAAAAGGCACGAAAAAATCGAGCCTCGGGCCCATCAGTCGACTGGATGCCTAACCCAATCGACTGGATGAGGTTACTGGAATGGCAAAAATCACCCACCGCCACGGGTCAGTCAACTGAACTCACCAAGTCAGTCGACTGGATCACCCCTCTGTCTAGTCAGGCAACTGGATCGACGTCCTCAGTCGACTAGACTGCTTTCTCAAGCCGTTTCCAGCATCCAAGCATTGTTCCAAACATGTACCTAAACCATCACCGAGGTCAAGTGTTAATTCCATTTCCATCTACGCTTAAGTCATTTCAAAAATGAAACAGGTCGGGGTCTCACAACTCTCCCCCTCTTAAAGGAATCTTGTCCCCGAGATTCAACTCTAAAACTCAAGCCAACACCAGCTCATCAATCATCAACAATCTCTGATGCAAACCCAGCGATACCGTACAACAGCAAAAATATCCCAGCAATTGAAATCCCAAACCTATCGTCACACGAGGTAAACACGACTTGAAGATTCGATCTCCACAGAAATTGCCTACATGTACAAGTTCCACTGACACCACTGCCACCCATGAGACATCCATGAAACATTGGATCATGATCCAACTCACACTGCCAAACCCAAAACATAACTCTCACGAACACAAACCACTCTGCGAAAAATGCATCACACGAGACCAATCCACCATGGTACTTGATATCAAACACTCTCTATGCCCGAACATAGAGACTACCACCCCTTCGTTCTTACTGCCATAAACTGGCTCAATCACACCTTGTAGTGCACACCAAGGACTATTTTCGTGAGTCCGAACACAAGATGTCGAACCCTGACATCGATCACACGAAGTCACACACCCCGCACACAAACTTTACTCAAGTTCTGACGATCACCAGACGACCATCGACTTTGATACCACATCATTACCCTGCTGATGCTAATAGTGCCATCTCAAAGCTGACACAACGCCCATCCACAAGTAATAACACAAATGTCCAGCTCCAGAAAGAAGCTCACTTAACTCACCTGGAATACCAAAGAATGCATCCCTTCTAAACTTTCATCCTTTATTCAATCTTCCACCCCGAATCACAATTCCCACCGTAGAGAAACACTTGGCGACACACCATTTTTCCCATAAAAGGTTCCACACAACCAAAAATAATCTGGCATCACAGCCACAAAGTCTCCTGACCCCAACGAGTCACTCGACCAGACACGTCTTGTAGACAGAACATCTCATAGGTATCCAATAACCTACACAAGCCCAATCATGTCTCCCGTGCAACCGCACATTACTACGCGTCACGACACAACTCGACGTCTTGCCATCAAATCACTGATACCAAGGCTACAGATCAACCTCAAATCAAACATGATCATCGTCATTTGACAAAGAAAACACGATGACTGTCATTCAACATCAACCCCAACTCATAACACATACATCCCTTCCTTGAGTCCACAATAATAGAGTATTTGAACCCAAGATCTGTCCGTCAAGTAACCAACCAAGACTTGCCTCTGACACTTAACAATTTCCTCATATACAGAACTCATCGCGGCCCTTTCGATCCCAACCAAACAATCGCGTCGGTCCGAACAAGCCACACCAAGCAAGGCTTCTCAAACATCGTATTCTTCCTAACTCATATCGTTTCATATCATACCATACTCTCGGGACCACCATCCAAACAAACAGTTATGCCAAAGCATAACACTTACTACAGTCGACGACCACTCCTCAACTCTAACAATTCTGAGCAGTTCAAAGTTCCAAACAGAACGCAAATCGAGACTCACATAAAAGTCTACCAAAAACCCACCATGTGAATATCACAGCCGCACTGTTCTGACAAAATTTTCACTCTGCCAAGAGCTAGAAACACAACCATAACCACACAACCCAGAACAAGCTGTAAACAACAGTTAACGATCGTCAACTGATCACTGCAGAGAGAAATCTGCGTCTTAACACCAACTCCCTTGTCAACAAGGACAAGTGTAAGCATTCTTGGTTTACCAACTCAACCTCACAGGAAACACAACCCAAATGGTTCAACCATCCTACATAACAAGCCACACTCTAACTAGGTTACCACAACCTACCATGTTTACCACACCCATACGTACTCTTTTACGATCATCCACTACAGGACAATACTAACCCAAACATGCAATTCTTTATAGTTCCCAACCGCGGGAGCAATTAGATCCCAAGTCATACACACAGATGCTCCACTACAGTAAGCTCTCATCTCTCAAATCTCATTCACATACATATGAACACTGTCAATCCTCATACCTTGTATAACACATCCTATAGGAATATGAGCTCATCACTAATCGTGCACGGAGACACATGTTAACATTCCCATCGTGCCAAAACATCACTCCACCAGGTTATGCTTACTCACCTAACTCCTGCTAGGCAAACCATAGCCACATCACGGCCTCGAGCCCACTGTCTAAATAACTCACATAGACAGCGCACGACACAGAACAAAGAAAACCCAATCCTAATACCTTTCATCCAGAGTTACTAATAACTCCCTTAACCATGCAAACACCTTTCGCACTTCCACTCTCAAAGCACACACCGATCACAGGCATCGTAATCCACGATGTCTCACCTATCGCCCCAGGCCAGCCAAACCACACGTAAGCATGAAGGTACCTACTCTGCGCACGTTTTTGGACTTTCACCGAGGAGCAATATAGGCCCATATCCACACACACTATCACGACACATCTATAGGATCATTTAAAAATCAGCACGTAGCTCAACTACGAAAAATCATAAAACACTATACATCAACATGTATAAAGGTCCACATGGCCCACTGCCAAATCATCCATCGCACATGGAGATCAAACAACATTTTCAAAATATTTTTTTCCCGTTTCTACCAAAACGTTACAAAACCCGAGACTCAACCCCGAGGGTTAGCTCTAAACCTTCAAAATACGTTTTTCAAGAGTTTCACAAATCCTCTGTTTTCAAAATCACCTTTTTGAAAACTACGGACATCCACGCATCTGAAACATGTAATAAACCAAGAAAAAGTACAAAAACATGTTTTTTTTATCTAACAACAAGGTTTAAACATGATAACAATATTTAATGCATTTTTCACTGGTAAAAAGGCATATAATTGCATGTAGCACCCTTTAAAGACAACATAGTCTAGGATCCTACCTCGTTGAGCCAAAAGCTCGACGTCTCGAAAATGGAACCTTGATGAAACGGGATTCTGTCCAGATGAACGCGAAGCTCTCAGCACCAACATCAAGGATCCACCGTCAGATCGCTGAAAACTGACCCCTAGGCCCATCAAAATCTAGAGAGAAGGCAGAGAAAATCGAAACTTAGCTTAGAAGCTAACTTTTTCAAAATATCTCCAGGCTTCTACTATTTATAGAAATGCCAAAATATAGGGGTTCAGTCAACTGGATGCCCAACCCAGTCGACTGGATGAGGTTACTGGAATGCCAAGAATCACCCACCACGATGGGTCAGTTGACTGAACTCACTAAGTCAGTCGACTGGATCACCCCTATGTTTAGTCAGTCAACTGGATCGACGTCCTCAGTCGACTGGACTGCTTTCTCAAACTGTTTCCAGTGTCCAAGCATAGTTCTGAACATGTACCAAAACTATCACCTAGGTCCAGTGTTAATTCCAATTCCATCAATGCTTAAATCATTTCAAAAATAAAACAGGTCGGGGTCTCACATCAAGAGTATCCTCTAAAGTTTCGGGATGAAAAGAGAGTTTTCTTAGTTTGTATGGTCGTAAAGTACTCCTCAAATCTGTACTAAGGGCAATGCCTAGCTTTGCTATGTCATGCTTTAGACTACCAACTATGCTATGCGAATTGATTAATGGGGCTATGACCAAGATTTGGTGGGGAAGGCAAATGAGAATAAGGTACACTGGCATAATTAGGAAAATTTGAGCAATTATAAAGGTAAGGACGGCCTTGAATTTCGGGATTTGGGAGCTTTCAACTTAGCACTTTTGGCTAAAGGTCGGTGCCTATAGGCCGTTTTTCTTTTTAGATGGCGATTGTGTATGGACATCCATTTTTTTGAAAAAGGACTTTTTTTATGACAAAATATCATGATATCCAAACACAAAAAAATGGTGTCGCCACTTGATTTTTGAGAAAAAAAACAAAAAAACAAAAGTAGGCCACTGGTTTGCATTACCATTGAAAAATGGTTCGGAGGTTAAGGTATGAAAAGAGAAGGTGTTAGGCACCCCTTTCGCCCAACCATTAGTTGGCCCCTACTTTATTAATTTCGGTTCTTGTTGTAAATTTTTCAAAAGTAACAAATACATAATGAGAGGTTAAAGAGAGTCATACAAAAGGAAACAAAGTCTCTATCCTAAGGAAAAGTTCTAAGGGTCATGCAAGGTAGTTATTGTATCTAAAAATACTATCAAAAGGAAAGATAAAGTCCTAAGGGACATGCTGTACAATTTTCTGATATATCATGCTACATATAGAGTCAAACAGAGGCTAAGAATGATTTTGGAATATGATTTTCATAATTTAACAGAAAACTTACAACCGTAGTAACCAGAAAATGCAGCTGTTATGAAATACAAACAAAATATCACGGCCGTGGAACCAGAGGTCATGGCCGTCACTAACAGCGAACATTTTATTTTGGCTGTGGCAACCAGAGACCATGAACGATATAAACGTGTAAATATAGGTCACAACCATAGCAACCAGAGGTCGCGGCCGTTATAAACGTGTAAATACAGGTCACGGCCGTAGCAACTAATCATTGCGGCCGCGAATACCAAGAACAATAGAATGACTTTTGAAGTAAACAATGTGTGAATTAATTCAAATATACAAAAAATATATTATTTCACACTTAATAGAACACATTTGATGTACTGTTTTGCACAAGATCATCAAGAACATATGCTACACCTAAACAAGACCATTTATTTCTATATTTATCATATTTTTGTTATATCTTACGACCTAAATAAGAACATATGCTTGACGTAAATAAATACATGAACAAAAATAACCAAAAAGAGAATTAATAAGCAGTAACCCTAATTGTAACAATCCCGAGAGAGAAGAAATGGAAATTTAGAAGTGTTACAATTTCCTACGGTTACTTGAAATGAGCAACCACCCTCATGCGTCTTGTAAAGCCATGGTTGGGAGTGTACCTAAAGACCTATTGAGATTTCCCGATGTCACACCCCAAAAATCAATTAATTTCCTCGAACCATGATACCTTTATACATTCCATCTAAAAACTTTCACGTTCACATGTTGTTGTAGACACCCCAATTTGACCAAGTCGAATCTTAGGCACCTGTCTCGAATAATCTCCAATGATGAAAATATGAGAATTATGCTCAAGGATGCTCCCAAGAAAGCAAAGTCAGGAATTCGGTTTAAAATCTAAGAAACCACCAAAAACCTTCAGGCTGCGACATCCATGTTCCTCACGTTCGCCACCTTTTTCAAAACCCTACACCAGGACGTGTCCTTACCCTCATGGCCGCCACCTTTTTGTGATCCTAGAGTAGCCCACGACTTTCCTTCGCCATGACCGTTACCTTTTTGAAACCCTAGACCTAGCCATGACCTTAGAAGGTCACGGCCTGCTCTGTTCGTATAATAAAGTCACAACCAGCACTGTTCATACAATTGAATGTAACGGTTGCGAGTTTGACACTTTTTTGGATAGATGACAGCATTCCAGAGGATGTCTGTGTTGCCATCTTGCCTATAAATAGGCGCCCATTTTCACAGAAACCAAGAAGAGAAATACCTAGATATCGATACTCTGTTGAATCCGATTCCCACTCATTATTCCGATACTCTCGATACTCCCAATACCTATACCACACGCGCCCGAGCCTAGTTCGTGACTTTACTTACATTGGTGGGGCCTTGGAGCACGGATTATTTGGCGATTTTCATCTTCCACATCCGAGAGGACGTCTGAAGCAGTTTTCTACATTAGGTAACCTTAGAAAAATCATGATGTTTTTTTAAACCCTCATCTTCTCTCTCCTGAGAGAGTTATGGTTAAGGTTTTCATTCATTATTTTTATTTTTATCAAGTGTGTTTATGTGAGCTATCATTAAAAAAAGTATGTCTATAACTCTCTCTAATAAGTAGAATAGCATATTTCAATCTATTTTTGTATTCACTGGCACACTGGACCCATAAAAATACCTCTGTGATTTCAAAAACATGACGACCGCCACCCTTGGTTGCTATGGCCGTGCGTTATTTTGACCCTATTATTACGGCCGAAACTTATTTACTTTTGGCCACTACCTTTCTTCTTATTTTTGTCATGGCTGCAACATTTGATTGCTATGGCCATAAACTTTGTGTGAGACCAGTGGCATGAAAATTATGTTTAAAGCCTTCTGTTATCTATTTTTAATGTTTTATATTTTGCTGTCTCGAGACCTATGTTGCTGTTGGAATAATGAATAGCAAATTCAACCTTGATGAAGTGGGTTGTGGTTTTTATTCTGTACATCCCATCCATTTGAAGTCCCTTTGGACCTTGCATATTGAACACCCTCTTTGAACCTCAAAAATCCACAACTTTTGTTGTCACGGTTGTGACCTTTTGCATCTCTTTTTCTTGTGGTTACCATGTATTTTGTCACGGCCGCCAGTTCTGTGACTTATTTTGTCATGACCGCAACATTGGTTGCTATGAACGTGAATTTTTTTGTATATCCAGTAGCTTAAAACATTGTTTGAACCTCCCTTGTTTCTTCTGTATAATCTGTAAACAACATGCTAGAGACAAAAACTTTATCGTATGACCCTTAGGCCTTTCTTGTTCTATTTAATCTTTCATTGCATGTTTTTCATTTTGCCTTGCTCAAATGATAGGTGCGGCATGTTTAGAAATGATAACAAAGTTGCATGACCTCTTAGGATTATAGTTAGGACTTTTCTTCATTGTTTGCTTCTGTATGGACTCTCTTTAACCTCTCGTTCTGTATATGTTATCTTTGAAAAGCTTAAAACAAGAATCAACATTGACAAAAGTAGAGGTCAACCTTGCGGTTGGGCGAAAAGGGTGCCTAACAGGTTCTCTTTTCATACCTTAACCCCCGAACTCTCATTTTCTTTGGTTACGTTTAAAAAGGACGCGTGGCTTTTTTTTTGTTTTTCTTGATTTTTCTCAAAAATCAAGTGGCGACTCAATTTTTCTAAAAATGTATTTGGATATCTTGGATTTTCTGTTTTAAAAAGAAAAGAGCATTTTAAAAAAAAATAATAGATATCCAATGCATCATTTTTTGAACGCATCCAAATGAAGACGCCCACAGTTTTTCTAGCGACTCTATTAGAGACTGGTTTTTCAAAAAAAAAATAAAATCATAAAAGCACTTAACTTGAAATGCCAATGGTTCTTGTTGTAAACTTTTCTTTGGTATATGCATTTGTATTGTACATATTTGCATACTTAGTTCTCAAAACTCCCGCTCCGCCTATCCGATATCTCAGTCAGTTTATTGTCTCAGGACAATGTCAGAGAAGCCAGTAAGCTTTCTGGCCACATACTCCCATAAATGTGGTAAAAAGAGATTGCGCACCGTTTGACCATGCCTTGCACTATTCCTGGTATTGAGAGGTATATTCTTGAATATATTCAGAAGGTACACTGAGTGCAAATTTACTAGCTTTCTCCTGTTGCATCTAACTTTTTAGACCCATTCTTTTAGGATCAATAAATCTTTTAAGATTATGTGATTTTCTTTTTATGAATGCTTTTGTCCGTATAATTAGCACCCCGTTTAGGATAGTTTTTGTTTTTTTCTGTCCCGTTGTCGAACACGGGTTTTTTCGAGTTTAGACCTCAATTGACGAGTTATTTGATTTACACTAGTCCTTTCAGCTTAGAGACCCGAGAATATAACTTCGCGTCGAGAAGAATCTATACGCACCTGGGCCCGATCTTCAAGTGGAAGACTCCGATGTGTAGATTAGTTGAAATTACCGATGGTAGATCCGGATTTGACCATGGTCGACATGATGAGGGAAATTCTGGAATTACAGCGAACAGTTGAAGGGTTAATACTACTGTGACCGATCAGGTCAGGATTCAGACCAGTACCAAGCGTAGATCCAAGCCTTGTAGACCCGGATTGTGGACCCCAATGCAGTTCTCCTGAATGACCAAGAGGATGAAGTAGGAGACAACATTTGGGAAGATAACGTGGGACCCAATGGAACCCAAATGGCAGCTATGCCACTTGTACAACTGGGAATCCCACAAATCCTAGCCACCAAAGAGTTAATCTTGTCTAATAAGGTTGACAAATTGAAGAAGATCTTGAGCAAGGCCCGAGGGGTCGAAGATTACATGTTGGATGTGGAGGAGCTCTGTTTGTTTTTTGATGCTAAACTTCCTAAAAAGTTCAAAATGTCCAATATAAAAAAATTTGATGGGACTGAAGACCCGATAATTCATTTGAGGATGTATGTGGGGACCTTATCGCCGATGGTGATCAATGATCAGTTAAAGGCCCAGTTTTTCCAATGGCCTTTGTCAGGAGCTGTCCAAAAGTGGTTTCTATCATTGGACGCTGTAAAGACGAGAACCTGGAGTATATTGCTACTGCGTTTGTTAACCAGTACAATTATAACATCCAGCTCGATGTCACTGCTCAGGAACTCGAGATTACCCAGCAGGAGGCCAAGAATCCTTTTGTCGAGTTTCTGACTCGTTGGAGGGCCAAGGCTGCTAGGATGACGAACATGTCCACTGAGAAGGAGCAAGTAAGGATGGTGGTGAAGAATCTGCTGCCACAATTTTGAAAGTATTTGATTACATAGCCATTAATGACATTTGAGCAGGTCTTTGATGCTGGGATATAGATAAAGGATGCTTCACAATCCGAAGATATCGAGAAAGGAGAGTCAAGCTAGAGAATTGTTATGGTTGGTATACTGAAAATCAAGTTTTTAGTATTTAATTTTATTTTAATAAAATTAGTTTTCTATTTTATGAGAATCT
>JAUMHN010421802.1:0-13179 GCA_032360265.1 Heliamphora ciliata
GCTACCACCTCCGTGATCAGAGGTACTCTTCTAGTCTTCAAATCATGGGCCAGTGTTCTTATCGACACTGGAGCATCCCGTTCGTTCATATCTGCTTCTTTTGCATCTACTTTGGGGTTAGAGATGGACTGGTTGGGTAAGTACCTTGTGTGTAGAGACCCCGGTGAGTGGGAGTGTGAAGTTGAGCCTTGTCTGTAGATCTTGGGTGTTGGAGGTCATCGTTCATTGTATAGAGTTCAACCTTGTTATCCTAGACATGACCGCGTTTGATGTCTTCCTAGGGATGGACTAGCTGACCACCTATCGTGCCTTCATTGATTACGATCGACGGAGGGTGACGATTTGTACCCCAGCGGGAGATTGCTTTTGCTTTGTGGGAGACTGGGATGAGGGTTTGATGTCTACACCCAGTGATGTGCGAAACCAGGGCAACCTGGGTTTCCTTTTCTCAGCTCTCATGTTAGATGAGGAGGTTGGAGTTCGAGGAGAGTTACCTCTGGTGGTGTGCGACTATCCTGATGTCTCTCCTGTTGATCTGTTTGAGTTGCCACCGAGCCGAGAGGTAGAGTTCTCTATTGATCTAGTTCTCGGAGCTGCTCCCATATCTATACCGTCCTATCGCTTCGTACCAGCTGAGTTGCGTGAACTCAAGGTGCAGTTATAGGAGTTGCTAGACAGAGGGTTTATACGTCCGAGTACTTCGCCATGGGGAGCTCCTGCTCTTTTTGCAAAGAATAAGGATGGATCGTTGTGTTTATGTTGATATTGGCTATATGTCCTGATTTATTTTGAAAACTTTTTGCCCCAAGTGCTAAATGCACATTGTTGTGATATTTGTATTTTGGTGAAGGCGGTTCGGGTGGCATAATGATAGGAGTTAGATTTTGTGATCCCGCATTTGATCTTGACCTGAGAGTCGAGAGCCTAAGTGTTGACTTGTCCACGCCTTTGCCGTCAGTGATTACCCAACTGGACACTTAGTCCGCTACGTAGTCATCCCACGGTTTAAGGAACGTTCTTTGTCGGTCGGTAGACTTGGTCAGCATGGTTGGGATCATGGGGTTTTAGAATGGTTCACCTCGGTTGGGAGAACCTAGAATAACTTAAGTTTAAATTGGATTAGAAAATTAAATCGGTTGCATCATTTCTCATCATAATCACTGTCATGATTAGCCTGCTATTTTTACCTAGCGTGTTTTGACTTGTTACTTGAAAATATTTGTATGTTGGTGTGAGTTTCTCTGGCATTCCATGCCAGGTTCCGAAGAGTTAAAAAAGCTTATTAACGAGTACGTTGACGCGGATATAGAGTCTTAATTAAAAGTTTCACGCTTTCATCTCAACCTTCCTTGGCCACGTAGTACCAGTTTTTCGGTTATCTACCTGTTTCTTGTATTGTTCAATGTACTTCGAAAAGATTTTTATTTGGGTCTATACTATATAACTCTATGTATTTTTCTTTTTGGCATGTGTGTGTATTATCGTTATTTAAGGTTCGCAACCCTATTAATTAATTGTCGCTCAAGTTGCTCCCGAGATTCGGGACATCACAAATATCTAATGAAAATATCTAAGGATAGATATTTATAGGCCCACACGAAATTTTTTTTTTGTTTTTTGTTTTTTTTCACTTCGCACCACAACGCCCAATAGCCCGGGCTCCAACCCAACATGCATTTCTAAGCCCGAACATGCGTAAAACGCATAAAAACATGCAATTATAAAAATGATAAATAACGGGTCGAAAAATACCAAAAAAAATGGGTCATAGTCTCACAACTCTACTCCCCTTAAAGGAATTTTGTCCCCAAAATTCGATACAAGGTCAAAAGAAAATAACCCCGTCGATCACAATCAACACTAGCTCGAGAGGTGGTCAGCCAAGCCATTCCTAGGATATGGTCAAGCATGGTCATGTACTCTAAACAACGGCCAGCTGTCTCAAGACACAGGATCTACTAACTCGCCCCAACATCACACCCTCACCAACCGATGTCTCTACACCCAGAACACCACCCACAGTGTCTATCTCCCACTCCACAACAGATGAAATGAAGAAACACAATGCTCCCATGTCAATAAGATCACTGGCCCAAAATCTGCACACTAAGAAAGTACCTCTGCTCACTAGAGGAATAGCTGCATCATTAGGCACAATCGGTGCCTTGGAAGAATTGGGATCTGCAAGGGCATACACTAGGCCAAGTGTCATTCTGGTATATCCACCATAACCTGGGACTGTCGACTGTCGTACTAACTGAACTAAAGTACCCACATCTGTAATTTGAGAAGTCTGAACTATGAGACGTTACTGTCGGTAATCTGGTTAACCCTGCACAAATGAACCCACTGTTGTGCCTATTGTGCTCGGTGCACTGCCTCCTTGAGGGCAATTCTTGCGAATATGTCCTGACTGACCACACCCAAAATAAACTGACAGTCCCCTCCCCTGCGACTAAATCGGTACTAAACCCTGGGACTGCCCCGGCTGTGGATCCTAGGACTGTCTCGGCTGTGGGCAATCTGCCACATGATGCCCCGGCTTACCACACCGATAACATCTAAACTCTCTCTGCTCTGGCCTCCCAGACGAAGCCACTGATGGTGTTGGTGCAGAAAACTGCTGTCGTGATCCAGATGGTTGAAAACTAAGGCCAGAGGACTTCTTCCACTTGCTGGAGCGTCTGCCTGACTGAGCCTCTGTCCCACCCCGCGGTGCCCTGACCTCCCGAGAACCTCGAGTCTCGCTCAAAGTGTTCTCGATCATTGCTGCCGACTCCACTAGCTCTGTAAAAACACGCAACCTCAATCCTGCCACACACTCCCCGATCGTCAGCCTCAAACCTCCTCAAACGCAGCACGTCTGTACGTACCAACTCCAGTGCAAACTGGGATAAACTGGTAAATTTGGCCTCGTACTGTACAATACTCAGTGCCCCCTGTGTAAGAGCATAGAACTCCTCTCTGTACAATTCCCTCAAAGAAGCCGAGAAGTACTTCTCTAGGAAAACCCCCTTGAAAGCTGCCCACGTGCCCTCCACAGTATTCCGGGTGTATTTCCACCACTCATGAGCATCCCCTCTCAACTGGAAAGCGGCAAAAGAAACCCTCATATCCTCCTCAACTATCTGCAACGTATCTAGAATCTGGATCACAAGCTCCAACCACTCTGTAGCTACTGTAGGGTCAGGATCCCCAGCAAAGGTAGGAGGGTCAAGACGCCTGAACTCTCGCATCGCCACCGTTGCCCTCGACTCGGGTTCTCTTGCACGCAGTATGTCACGCCCTAAACTTCGGGCCACGTGAAACACCCATAAACAATCAACCACAACACCCAGCCCGAGAATACACTCTCAAAATAAACATACATGCATTGCATATAAACACCAAACGTCATACATTACAAGGCTCCAACGCCGAAAAATATGTAATAAGCATACATGATACAAATAAAAACAAAAATGAAGACTATAACTCTTCCACTCCCAACCAGCAACCCCGAATCAGCGCGCGTAATAGGTACCTAAAAATATTTTATCCCACACCGTGAGCCAATGCTCAGTAGAAACTAGATAAGCATGCAATATAAACAAAACATGCTAGAAAATTGAAGTACAGGTTTAGACTCTCTTTCAAGCCTTGAAAACAGTTTGAAAACGATTTTAGATCACGACTCACAAGAGCCATTAAAAACAACTTTCACAAGCAATGGGAAAGTGAGGATAAAAACTATTTTTCGACTCATCAGAGTCTTGAAAACGATTCTAGTATTATGACTCCCGTAGGCCGTTAATACAGTATTTCGACTCCCGCAGGCTGTTAATACAGTTTTAAGAAAATTGGTCTATCCGTCCCAATAGGCAATACATGCAATCCATGATACATATAGTAGTATGCCACATAGGCAAAGGTCGACTCCTACGAGCCACGACTCCTACGAGCCACGGATGTAACACAGATAGAATTAAACCGACTCTCCCCTAAACCCTAATAACGACTCTCACTCGAGCCCTAACAACAGGTATACACATAAACATCGACTCTCTCCCGAGCCCTGACCACAGATCGATCACATACGATTCATATATGTTCTTGGACTTTCACCGAATGGCCCTTATCCGCCCCACTATGCTTTGTCGACCAGGGTGAACAGATATCTTCACGGACTTTCACCATAGGACCATATCCGCCCTTCATATGCAACTTTACGAACTTGCACCGTGGGGCCATTATCCGCCCTCCATATATACAATGCAACACATGCATATAAAATAACCGTTCACGATCATATGGACCACATAGGACCACATACCCGTCCTACAACATACAAGAATAAAACTAATCATTGTTCTATAAACATAAGATCATATGTGACCACAACGTTTCACATACGATGCCAAAACCACCTAATCCACCAACATATTTCATACATAAGTAAACTAGAGTTATAAATGCACATAACCAGTTATAAACGCACATAGCCATATAAACCTCACAGCATGATGCCACCCGACACGACATCACATGCCACACACCCGTCATTCGATACCCGAATGACCCATCCACGAATCGAAACCTGTCCACACACCGGGACAACCAACACCTGAACCTCCCTCAGACCGATTCTTACCAGAACCTAACGTTAAAATCGAACCATAGACCTACACATCCTGAACATAACCAACAAGCACATAACCGTGCCACAACTCCCAAAATCTAACCATGCACATCAACCCAAGGACGGTATCCAAACGAAACACCCGATGCCATAACACGACCTCCAAACCACCACATGACCAACCGAATCCCAAAATGAATCCACAGGTATTTGAATCGACTAATCCCATAAATTAATCAATCGAATACCATAGGATGCCAATCGAAAACCAAAACCCAACCACCGAACCACCATCACACAGCCCAGAACTTTAGTTGACTGGACCCAACCCCCAGTCGACTGAAAAACACACTGGAAACCACCAAAAATGCCTCAACGCTATGTCCAGTCGACTAAACCCCAAAACTAATGATCCAGTCGACTGAACTCATAGGTCCAGTCGACTGACCCTGCCTAGAAACCATTTTTAGGCTACGGTTTCAACCTCTAAGCCTCGAATCAAAGCCTCCAAACTCGCATCTGACACCCTCAGACAAACACACGCCCAAACCTAACACCCAAACCTCGAAAGAAACTCTCGAAACACGATTCCATCCACTGAAACCAACAAAAAGTATGTTTAAACCCGAAAATCCAACTTTTAAGCAAAATCAGATCTACAGCTATCAGACCGGTAAAAATACACCCGATTACGCATAGCACCCTTATAAAACATACAGGTCTAGAATTCTACCTCGTTGTGTTCAAAACATACAGGTCTAGAATCCTACGTGCAAAATCGAGCTTCGCTGGAATAAAATTTTATCCAGATGAACGTGTAGACCACGACACCAATAACAAGGATCGGCAGTCTGATCGTCAAAAATCGATTCTCAAGCCCCCGAGAAATTAGAGAGAAGGCAGAGAGAAAACAGGAAGCTTGTTGGAGAAGTTTTGAAAAATATCTTTTGAAAATATCTAACTCCAGATATTTATAAGCTTCCAAAATATCTTTTTTTTTTAAAATTTTTGAAATTCGCACCACAACGGCTCACGGCCCCGGGAACCTACCCCACATGCATATCTAAGCCCGATCATGCATCAAAAGTAATAAAAACATGCTCAAACGAAAACACGTAACGCAAGTCCAAAAACGCCGAAAAAAGAAAACGGGTCAAGGTCTCACAACTCTACCCCCTTAAAAGAAATTTGCCCCCGAAATTCAACATAAGGTCAAAAGAAACAACCCCGTTGATCACAATTGACACAGGTACACGGGATGGCCAGCCAAATCATTCCTGGGATATAGTCAAACGAGGTCAGGCATCCTAGACAACGGCTAATTATCTCAAAGACATGGGATCTACAGCTCACCCCAACCTCACATCTTTACCAACCACCGTCTCAACACAACATACCACCCACGGAATCCATCACCAACTCTCAAACAAATGCAAAGAAGAAGCTGGCCCAAGGCATGCATACTCAAAAAGTACCTCTGCTCGCTGAAAGCAGATCTGCATCATCCGGCACGACTGGTGCCCTCGAAGAACCAGGAGCTATAAGAGAATACGCTCAGGGCAATCCCACTCTGGCCTATCCACCAGAACTCGAAGCTGTCGGTTGCCGCACCGACTGAACTGCAGGATACCACTGTCGGACCTATACAAATGAACCCTCTGGTGTGCCCGCCATGCTCGGCGCATGGACAAGCCCTGCGGATGTGTCCAATCTGACCACATTCAAAACAAATCGGCGGCCCTCTCCCCTGTGACTTATCCAGTATGGGACTCTGGTACGGCCTCAACTGTGAATCCTGATGCTGTCTCGGCTGCGGGCAATTTAACACACGATGTCCCTGCTGTCCACACCGATAACACCTCAACTCCCTCTGCTCTGGCCTCCCAGATGAAGCAATTGATGGTGCTGGTGCAGAGAACTGCTGTGGTAATCTAGATGGATGAAAATCGAGACCCAAGGACGTCTGCCTCTTGCTAGAACGCCCACCTTTCTGTACCTCTGTCTCACTCTGCGGTGTCCTGGCCTCCCTAAAAGCTAGAATCTCAGTCATAGTGTTATCCACCCTCGCTGCTACCTCCACCAGCTCTATGAACACACGAAGTCCCATTACGACCACACGCTCCCTGATCGCTAGCCTCAAGCCCCGCTCAAACCTCATCGATTGCAACTCGTCTGTACTCACCAACTCCGGTGCAAATCGGGATAAACATGTAAACCTGGCCTCGTACTGCATAACATCCATGGCCCCTGGGTAAGAGTGTAGAACTCCTCCCTGTACAAGTCCCTCTTAGACGCCGAGAAGTATTTCTCCATAAACACTCCTGTAAAGGCCGCCCATATGACTCCCACAGTCGTCCTGGCGTATCTCCACCACTGATGAGCAGCGCCCCTCATCTGAAAGGTGGCAAATGAAACTTGCAACTCATCCTCCACGATCTGCAACGTGTCGAGGATCCGTGTCACCAGCTCCAACCACTCAGCCGCCACAATAGCATCAGGAACTCCGACAAAGGTAGGCGGATCCATGCGCCTAAACTCCCGGATCGCCACTATAGCCCTTGCCTCAAGCACTCTCTCCCGAACAGCCTCACCTCTAGAGGTCTCAACCAGCTACTGGATAGAGCCAACCAGCACACGCAACAACTCCATCGCGTCCATCGTTCCAAGGGGAGTACTTGCATCCCCAGCATTAGGGATAGGAATATCCCCTTAGCCAACAGCATGACCACGGCCACGGCCTCGACAACGGCCTCGCCGTCTCCTCACCGACATCACGTCTATATGAAAGCAAAATAATACGTAAGACGCAACACATTGCATGAACATAAACGCTAAACACCTAGCATGCTAGCACATAACCACATAGGTTTATGCTAAACAACCCCACATACCAAGGAGAACTGACAAGAATGACGCGCCAATCTGGATAACCTACTCAGATTCCCTACTAGAAATCACGTCAGCTAAATGCGTTTATAACTAGGCCCCCAAGTTTGTTGACCCAAACGCCCAAAGGCAAGACTAATCAATCCTAGGTCCAACCTCCATGCTCACATATACACATCATCCTCATGCCTAACATGCTAACACGTACATGTTATCAAAGCATCTAAACACATGCAATCAAGCACACGCAATCAACCTCACACGGGAACGCACCCTCTTCCCACAACTCTTAGGTATTCGAACCCAGAGCTCTAATACCAAGCTGTCATGTCCCAAATTTCGGGCCACGTGAAACACCCATAAATAATCAACCACAACACCCAGCCCAAGAATACACTCTCAAAATAAACAAACATGCATCGTATATAAACGCCAAATAGCATATATTACAAGGCTCTAACACCGAGAAACATGTAATAAGCATACATGATACAAATAGAAACAAAAAGGAAGACTATAACTCTTCCACTCCCAACCAGCAACCCCGAATCAGCGCGCGTGATCGGTACCTGAAAATATTTTATCCCACACTATGAGCCAAGGCTCAGCAGAAACTAGACAAGCATGCAATATAAACAAAATATGCTAGGAAATCGAAGTGCATGTTTAGACTCTCTTTCAATCCTTGAAAACAGTTTGAAAACGGTTTTAGATCACGACTCACAAAAGCCATTAAAAACAACTTTCACAAGCAATGGAAAAGCGAGGATAAAAATCATTTTTTGACTCACCAGAGCCTTGAAAACGTTTCCAGTATTACGACTCCCGCAGGCCATTAATACTGTTTTAAGAAAATTGGTCTATTGTCCAAATAGGCAATACATGCAATCCATGATACATATAGTAGTATGCCACACAGGCAAAGGTCGACTCCTACGAGCCACGGATGCAACACAGACAAATTTAAACCGAGTCTCCCTTGAGCCCTAACAACGACTCTGACTTGAGCCCTAACAACAGGTATACACATAAACATCGACTCTCTCCCGAGCCCTGACCACAGATCGATCACATACTCATATATCTTCTCGAACTTTCACCGAAGGGCTCTTATCTACCCTACTATGTTTTGTCGACCAGGGTCAACAGATATCTTCATGAACTTTCACCGTAAGGCCATTATCCGCCCTTTATATGCAACTTTACAGACTTTCACCGTGGGGCCATTATCTGCCCTCCATATATACAATGCAACACATGCATATAAAATAACCGTTTACGATCATAAGGACCACATAGGACCGCATACCCATCCTACAACATACATGAATAAAACTCATCATAGTTCTATAAACATAAGATCATGTGTGACCACGACGTTTCACATACGATGCCAAAACCACGTAATCCACCCACATATTCTGTACATAAATAAACTAGAGTTATAAATGCACATAACCAGTTATAAACACACATAGCCATATAATCTCACAGCATGACGCCACCCGTCACATAACCCAACACGACATAACATGCCACACACCCGTATTCGATACCCGAACGACCCATCCACAAATCGAGACCCGTTCACACACCGGGACAACCAACACCTAACCCGAAGATCAACACCTGAACCTCCCTCAGACCGATTCTTACCAGAACCTAACCTTAAAACCGAACCATGGACTTACACGTCCTGAACATAACCAACACGCATACAACCGTGCCACAACTCCCAAAATCTAACCATGAATGTCAACCCAAGGACGACATCCAAACGAAACACCCGAGGCCACAACACGACCCCCAAACCACCACACGACCAACCGAACCCCAAAAGGAATCCACAGGTATTTGAATCGACTAATCCCATAAATTAATCAATTGAATAGCATAGGACGCCAATCGGAAACCAAAACCCAACCACTAAACCACCATCACACAGCCCAGAACTTCAGTCGACTAGACCCAACCCCCAGTCGACTGAAAAACACACTGGAAACCACCAAAAATGCCTCAACACTCTATCCAGTCGACCGACTCTCACGGTCCAGTCGACTGAACCCCAAAACTTATGATCCAGTCGACTGAACTCATAGGTCCAGTCGACTAACCTGCCCAGAAACCGTTTTTAGGCTACGATTTCAACCTCCAAGCCTCGAATCGAAGCCTCCAAACTCGCATCCGACACCCTCAGACAAACACACACCCAAAACTAACACCAAAACCTCAAAAGAAACTCTCGAAACACGATTCCATCCACCAAAACCAACAAAAAGCAGGTTTAAACCCGAAAACCTAACTTTTAAAAAAAATCAGATCTACAACTATCAGACCAGTAAAAATACACCCGATTACACGTAGCACCCTTATAAAACATACAGGTCTAGAATCCTGCCTCGGTGAGTTCAAAACATACAGATCTAGAATCCTACGTGCAAAATCGAGCTTCGCTGGAATGAAATTTTATCTAGATGAACGGGTAGACCACGACGCCAATAACAAGGATCGGCAGTCTGATCATCGAAAACTGAGCTCCAGGCCCCCGAGATGTTAGAGAGAAGGCAGAGAGAAAACAAGAAGCTTGTTGGAGAAGTTTTGAAAAATATCTTTTGAAAATATCTAACTCCAGATATTTATAGGCCTCCAAAATATCTTTTTTTTTTATTTTCAAAATTTACACCACAACGGCCCACGGCCCCGAGAACCTACCCCGCATGTATATCTAAGCCCTATCATACATTAAAAGCAATAAAAACTTGCTCAAACAAAAACGCGTAACGCGCGTCCGAAAACACCGAAAAAAGAAAACGGGTCAGGGTCTCACACAGTAACTCTATTTCGTCAATCGATTATTGAGGAGCATTTGCATCCCCAGCATTAGGGATAGGTACATCCCCTTGGCCTAAACCATGGCCACGGCTTCGTTCTCTCTGCGCAGACATCATGTCTATATGAAAAGAATACAAAACATAAGTTACAGCACGTCACATTAACATAAACATTAACCACATAAGCAAGCTAACACTTAGCCACATATGCTCATGTTAAACAAACCCCACATACCAAGGAGAACCGACAAAAGTGACGCATCAATTTGGATAACCTACATAGATTCCTTGCCAGAAAATACGTCAGCCAAATGCATTTCTAACTCGGCTTCCAAGCTTGTTAACCCAAACGCCAAAAGATAAGACTGATCAATCCTAAGGTTCAACCTCCATGCTCACATATACACATCATTCACATACTCGTAAAGCTATCATGTCCATGTTATCAAAACACCTAAACACATACAATTAAGCACATGCAATCAACCTCACAAGATGTTGCACCCTCTTCTCACGGCTCTTAGGTATTCGAAACTTGGCTCTGATACCAAGTAATCACGCCCTAAACTCCGGGCCACCCGAGACACCCATAAATAACACTCAACCCAATGTTTCACTCTCAAAATAAGAAAACACATACAATAAATATGAGTGCCAATAGGCTTACAATACATGGTTCCAATACCAAAAACATGTAAAACATTACATGGTCCCAAAGGAAACAAAAAGAAGACTACTGGTCTTCCGCCCTAACTGGCTCCTCCAGATCAACCTGTGTGACTGAATGCACCTGAAAAATATTTTTAAATCCCACACCGTGAGTCAAAGCTCAGCAAAAACTAGACAAATATGCAATAAAAGCGAAACGTGTTGTTGCGAAAGGATATGGATATTTCGACTAATATGAGCCTCAAAAACAGTTTTATATATAAATATATATACTACAATACTTCGTACGCAATCATCGACTCTCACGTGCCCCACATACAACACAAGTATATATCGACTCTCACGAGCCCCACATACAACACAAGTATATATGCAACACAGGTATATATCGACTCTTACGAGCCCCATATGCAACACAGGTATATATCGACTCTCACGAGCTCCACATGCAACACAGGTATATATCAACTCACGCGAGCCCCAGAAATAGTTTTATTAAACCCACGATGATTCACACCCAACACATGGAACCCACACAACGCAACACATGCAACCCTCACCACGCAACACATGCCACCACCCACACAACGCGACATATGCCTCTTCTCGGGATTTTACCGAAGGACCGCAGCCTCATCTAATGCATTGTTAACCAGAGTTAACATTTATTGGACCACTTTTCGTCCATCGTTAACCAGAGCTAACGTTTGCAACATACGTGACCCACGCAACACACCCAACACATGCGTCTTCATGGGTTTTCATCGTAGGACCAATATTTGCCCCTCAATATACATCTTTACGGGTTTTTACCGTAGGATCACTATCCGCCCCTCATTACGCATCTTCACTGGTTTTCACCGTAGGACCACTATTCACCCCTCATTATGCTCTTTAAAACCAGAGTTTTAACGCACAAAAAAAAACACGTACAAACCCCATGTTTCACATAACGACATCACATGCCACACAATGCGTTATCCACTACCCTGACAACCAATAATCAACAAAACAAAACCCAACCCTGAAGGTTAGCCCAAACCTCCAAAAACTTCGATTTTCACAAACATTTTCACAGAACACTATATTTTTTAAAACCCGCCTTTTAGAAAAAGAATCAAAAACTCAAACACGTCACGCACACCACGATGTATAAACACCATGTTTAATAAATCCACGTCACCCCTGAGGACGACAACAAAACATAAACAAACCCCCAAGGCTACAACACAACCAACCAAAATAAGAAAGGAAAAACACCCCACTTCAGGAGTTCAGTCGACTGAAAAGCTACTAAAAAAACACAGAAAATCCCAAACCCAAGTCAGTCGACTGGATCATCACCCCTAGTCGACTGGATCACCATACTGTCGACTCAGTCGACTGGATCATCACCCAGTCCAGTCAACTGAACCACAACAAAAACAAACCCTAGCTACGGGAACCGCCTTTTCAACCCCAAAATCGAAGCAACTAAACTCCCTTTTGATACCCTCGAACATACACAAGCCCAAAACTACAACGAAACACCGAAAGAAACACCTCAATGTTGGAATGCAGAAAAAAAGAACAACTGGCGCCGTGACCGTAAAAAACGGCGCATGCGTTTTTCATGAAAAATCATATCCATGAACAGATATATTAAGATTAAATATACCTTCAAGAAACTTGTACAAGTTTCTTTGATGCAGAATAACGATCCGAGACGACCCAATGATCTTCTCATGTATATCCCGATGCACACGATAATCTCGACGAGTGGGCACCGATCCGGATCTTCGTGTTTTTCTCCTTCTTAGTTTATATCTCACACCTTTCTCTCAAAGCAAAAGGAATACAACATAAGAGAGAGAAGGGGGCAGCGGCTAGGGCTTGGGATTAGGTTAGATTTGTTGCTTCTTGTGATATGTTTTTAATATCTCACTTGAGTTATCCTTGAAAACTATATATCTCTTTCTTAAAACCAAGGAGGAGATATATATTTTTCATAAAACAACCTTATACCCCTATTAGGGTCGGCCACCTAGTGAGTGATCCCTAGGTGTGCCAAATTCAAATACCGCCCTCTATTATTTAATTTAATCCCCGAATGTTCCCAGCGGCAAAATCGACATTCAAATTAAATTAAATAATTACCGAAATCGATAAGAAAATATCCGTGCGTATAATGGGCTA